>MU759084.1:462564-509275 GCA_026770625.1 Nicotiana glauca | reverse complement strand
GGTGAGTTTACTGCTATATTTCATACATTTATTCTGCTGTGAATTCATGGTAATTCGTTCTATACATGTAAGAACTCACGGGACGGTGATCGGAAGCCGTGAGTTCGAGTTATTCACTTGTAGCGGACTGTTTTGTGGACTGTTTTGTGTTGCTGTTGGGCTGCGTGTTTTACTACTGTTTTGTGGAGCTTTGGAGGAGGAAGGGTGTGGAGAAACACCATATAGATGTAGGGTTGTGGGCTGGTAGTTCTTCGTAATATTTTCGTGTTGTTTGATACGACTACGGTGGTCGTCGTATGTATGAAGTAATTAGGTTGTGCGTGGATTGTTTTGGGAGGCTCAATATGTTTATTATGGTTGTTTTTAGGCTATTTGGTGATTTTTTTGAATGGTGTGAAGTCATATATATATGGGAGGTGCTGTCCGTTTCATCGTAAAATAGGTTATGGTCGATACATAATAGTTATGACGCTTGAATAATAACTATAGTATCGTTTCTCTTATTATAGACTAAGGAGTCGTGAAAATTGCATAGCTTGAGATTGGGGCAGTATATACAAGGTATGTGAGGCTATACCTTTCCTTCTTTTGCACGACTCCGATTATACATAATGTGATGAACGAGCTTCCAAAGATACTCTACTCTTAGAAGCTAGCAGTACTTACATTGTTTCCCCTCTTATGGGACGATTGATGTTAATGTTGCTTCTCTTATTCTTATGTTATCAATGTTGTTGGTATTTCCTGGTTCTTATAAGGTTCATAGGGAAGAGGTAGTCCTAATAACACGTACAAAGGATACCTTACGTCACTCCTAAAGGTTTATAACGTAAATCCATGAGTCAAGCATGCACTATATATATATATATGTATCTATTTTACTCTACTGAGCCGCGCTATAGATGGTCGGGTACGACACCTACTGTGAAACCACTGATCAGTTGGGTTTTACCAAGCTCCATGTGGCCGGGTACGATCTACCGAGCCTTATGATGGCCGGGTACATTTTTACCGAGCCTATTACGGCCGGGTATGATATTATGATGATGATGCCCACAGACGCGTATATTTTAAAAGCTTATATATTTATACATATGTATCATGCATTTCATGTCAGTAGACCTCAGAGGTACTCAGATGTTACAGGTTGTATATTCTCTATCCATGCTTACATTACTGTTAGTGTTTATGGTTCCCTGCCTTACATACTCAGTACTTTATTCGTACTAACGTCCTTTTATTTATGGACGCTGCATGTCGTGCTGCAGGTCCTAATAGACATGCAGGTCTAGCTCCCCCACCACAGTAGGCTGTCCAGTTTAGCGGTGATTGGCAAGATCCCTTCTCCGGACTTGCCTTGGTCTTGGTATGCATTTTTGTTATAGACATTATGGGTACGTCGGGGCCCAGTTCCGGCTATGTTGCAGCATTTATGTTCCTTNCCTTTCATGATAGCGTGGTAGATCGTACCATAAATATAGTTTCTTGATTGTCTGGTCATCCCATGTTATGTAGGTTCATGCCATCATATTTTATTATTGGTTGTCCATAATTCATGTCTACCATTTATATTGATCTCCTCAGCCCTAAAAGATAATAAAGAAGGTTAGATAAAATGTACGTTGGTGTTCGGCAAATATGGTCGGGTGCTAGTCATTTCCCTCCAATTTGGGTCGTGACATCAGTTGTTTTTCTTTCTGAAGAATTGAGGCTCGTTGTCACAGCTGATTTTTTTGGGAATGCTGAAGCGGCATATTATATTTTTCCATACGAAGGCGATAACTTCTTACTCACCTATTTGAGTGTATGCACCTACTTCCACCCATTTAGAAAAATAGTTAAGTAAAACCAAAAGGAAACACACCTTACCTCGCCCTTATAGAAGGCGTCCGACAATATCCATCCCTCACTTTATGAATGGACATGGCAATGTGATGGAATACAGGAGTTATCCTACTTGGTGTATCATAGGGGCATATTTTTAGCAATACTCACATTTCCTGACGTAATCTGCAGCTTATTTTTTCATCGTAGGCCAGTAGTACCCTACGTGGATGAGGCATCTAATGAGGGCACGATTTCCTGTATGGGCGCCGCAGTACCCCTCGTGTACTTCTTCTAGTACTCGCCTTGTTTGATTTGACCTAAGGCATTTAGCTAGGGGCCCGCGAATGTCCTTTTATAAAGATCACAGTTTACGAGACTGTATGTAGCCGCCTGTATTCGAAGCTTTTTGGCTTCTTTCTTGTCTTGTGGGACTGTTCTTCCGGCAAATATGTTATGATACGGTTGCGCCTATCCCAAGTTAGGTTTATCGAATGTACCTCGACCTGGTCTATCAACGAATAGAGAAGGGTGACCACATTTTCTTTGTTGATATTTTTGGTGGCTGCTGCTAGCTTGGCGACACCATCTGCTTCAATATTCTGCACCCTGGGTATCTGGTCGAGGTGATATTCATCAAATTCTAGTAGCAATTTGTGAATTTCCGACCAATACTTCTGCAGTCTCTGCTCCTTGATTTGGAAAGTCCCAGTGACTTGATTTACCACGAGTTGAGAGTCGCAATGGAGGACAAGTCATCGAACGCCATATTTGAGGGATAATTTCAACCCTGCAATCACAGCTTCATACTCGGCCTTATTGTTAGTCATCTTGGGGCACCCAATAGATTGGCGAATCACTTCGCCCGTAGGGACTTCATGGACGAGTCCCAGTCCCGATCTTGATACATTAGATGCGCCGTCGGTGTAGAAGACCCAGAGGTCAGAATGTGCGTAAGCGTGGAGCGCCTCTTGCTCTACCTCGGGCAATATTTTTGTGTTGAAATCGGTGAGCACTTGTGACTTTATAGCAGTTTGCGGTTGATATGTTATATCGTGCTCGCTTAGTTCTATGGCCCATTTGGACAATTTACCCGATAGTTCGGGTTTGTGTAGGATGCCCTTGAGGGGGAAGGTCGTCACCACCTTTATAGGGTGACATTGGAAATATGGTCTAAGCTTTCGTGAAGCTACGACTAATGCCAAAGCTAATTTCTCAAGGTGGGGGTACCTTGTTTCGGCATCAATTAAGGTTTTGCTAATATAATAAATTAGAGACTGCATACCTTTATTTTTGCGAACCAAGATTGCACTTACCGTGACTTTAGCGACTGCTAGATACACTAGGAGGCATTCACCCATCTCTGCTTTGATAAGTAGTGGCGGTAAGGATAGGTACATTTTTAGTTTTCTTAAGACGTCAGCGCATTTTGAATTCCATAGTAGTCCGTGATCCTTCCTTCGTACATTAAAGAATTTATGGCACCTGTTTGACGATCGTGAGATGAACCTCGACAGGGCAGTTATTCGTCCCGTTAATTTCTATACATGTTTTTGCTGGTCAATATCTCCAGTATTCCTTAGATTGCTTTGATATGATCCGTGCTGACTTCGATACCCCTTTACGACACCAAAAAATCGAGAAACTTTCTTGAGGTTATGCTAAAGGCGCATATATCGGGATTCAACTTCATTCCGTTTTGCCTCAATATTTTGAAATCTTCCTTCAGATGACCAATGTGATCCTCCTTCCGCTTTGACTTTACTAGCATGTCGTCGATGTAGACCTCCATAGTCTTCTCGAGTTGTTCTGTGAACATTTTGGTGACTAACCTTTGATACTTCGCTCCTGCGTTCTTGAGTCTGAAAGGCATGACTCTGTAGCAATACGTTCCCTGGTGGGTAATAAAAGTAGTTTTTTCTTGGTCTTCTTCTGCCATGAGAATTTGGTTGTAACCAGAATAGGCGTCTAAGAAGCTTAATAGTTTTTTCCCCGCTGTGGCATCGATGAGTTGGTTGATGTGGGGCAACATAAAGGAATCCTTTGGGCATGCTTTGTTCAGGTCAGTGAAGTCGACACATATCCGTTACTTCCCATTCTTTTTTTTTACCATGACCACATTGGCGACCCACTGAGGATACTTTGATTCTCGGACAGAACCATTAGCGAGTAGTTTATCGACTTTTTTGTTGATTGCGTCGTTAATTGTGGCATTGCACTTTCTCCTTATTTGCCGTACTGGCGGGTAGAGAGGGTCGACATTCGGCCTGTGTGTGGCGATGTCCTTTGGGAATCCCGGCATATCTGAATGGGAGAAGGCGAACAAATCGGCATTGTTAGTTAAGAATTCATGGTACTTACCTGGTTCTGAGAGGTCATGCCCAATATAGGATTTTTTCGTGCTGTCAGTATTGTCTAATTGAACGGGGTCAAGGTCTTCTACTGTGGCCTTGCAGGCTTCTATGACATCTGGGTCTTTGATGTCCTCTGTGTGTAAATCGGGTTTGGTTCCCAATATGGCTGATTGTTATGCTTCCGCACTTGCCCCCTTTAGTTGTTGGGTGTGTGTGTAATCTTGAGCGATTTGGTAGCTTTCTTGGGTGGTGCATTGCTTGCCCCGGATGCAAAATATTCCCCATGGGGTAGGAAAATTGATTACTTGATAGAAACTTGATGGGACGGCTCGCATGATGTGTATCCATGGATGTCCTATGATGGCGTTGTAGGTTGTTTCCTGGTTCATGACATGGAATGTCGTTTCCAGAGTGACTCGTCCGGCCAGAACAGGCAGCACTATCTCTCCAGAGGTTCGTTCCACTGCATTATTAAAACTTGTTAGTTTTATACAACGCGACACTATCTTATTCTCGAGTCTCATCTGCATGAGGACTCGTGGGTGGATAATACACGTGCCTCTTCCATCATGCACCATTATTCTTTTTACATTGGTGTCCGCGATACGTAAAGTTATAACCAAAGCATCATAGTGAGGGAAAGACAAACCGTTGGAATCTGACTTATCGAAGATGATACTATCTTTGAGGTCATCATACCATTCGTGAGTGACTGTACACTTGAGTTTATGCATAGTGGTGAATTTAGCATAGTTGATTACTGTATCATCTCCGCCTCCAATGATCATTTGTATGGTTCAAGATGATGAAGGTGGATTTGGAGGTCCTTGAGGTTGGTCGCACCCGCGAGTGAAGTTAACCCGTCCTCTATCGCTTAGCAGTTCTTTCAGGTGTCTCTGGTTTAGCCTTCTTACCACTTCCTGCCGTAGGCCTATGCAGTCTTCGGTCATATGTCCTCTTTCCTAATGAAATTCACACAGGACGTTCGATCTCCGGGTGCTTGGATCTGACTTCATCTTTTGTGGCCACTACACCTTTGTGCCCAGCTTTTCTAGTGTGTACACTATTTTTGAAGGAGAAACGGAAAAGTTATGAGCAGATAACAGTTGGGGCATACCTTTTTCGTTTCGGTGTTGCATGGTTTGTCGAGGCATGACATCTGCAAGTCGTGGAGGAGGTGGGATGGATGTCCGGATGTAAGGCTGATGCCTTTCTTGACTGAAATGGGATAGTTGGTTCCTTCGAGCATTTTTGCGGCGATCTCTCCGTGTTTTAGTTTGTACCGATGTTAGTTGTTATATCGGTCCATTCAGATCATCCTCATCTGCCCTCACTTTAGCACAGTAGTCATTATGGATTTCTTTCATATGGTGGTAGGGTATTTCATGAGCTTACTTAGAAGCTTTTTGGTCACCTTTAATTTGTTTCTATTTAACCCATTATGGAAGGCTGCTACCGCCATCACCTCTGATACATTCGGTAGGCTCATTCTTACCCTGTTGAATCGAGCTAGGAAATCCCTAAGTCCTTTGCCTGTCATATACCTAACAGCGCATATGTCATTTACCCTGGCTTCTGCCTTTTTCGATCTCGCGTGAGCGGTGACGAATTTATCTGCCATTTCTTCAAACGTTGATATTGATTGTGCCGGTAGTTGTGAATACCATGTCAGCGCTCCCCCTGTCAGGGTTTCGCTGAACTTTTTCAGCAGCACCGATGACACATGTTCCTTTGACAGATCGTTACCTTTTACTGTCGTAACGTAGTGGATTATGTGATCTTCCAGATCCGTAGTGCTATCATATATTTTCAAGTATGGCGACATTTTGAAGGTTTTTGGAATAGAGTGGGGGATGCCTCTTCAGTGTATGGTTTCTCGACGAATCGGCCGATGTCTCATTTTGATAGCAACTTCGGAGCGCCCGGTATTTTATTGACCATTTATTAATGCTTCTTCATATGATCAAGGAGGATTTTGTTCTCATTCTCCATTTCTTCCGTTTTCTTTAAGATAGCTGCAAGTGCATAATTACCTACATCAATGACAGTATGAGTGTTACTTGTGCGTGGATTTTCTTGCTCATCGATGATAGTTGCGACGTTTGCGGGTATCATGCCTCCAATATCCCTTTGAACCGGTTTGTCGAGAATGTCGCTCAAGGTGTTTGTCAACCATTCTTCTAATAGCCTTTTCATTGCCGGTGGTGTTTCTCCTGCTACGGATGTTAAGGTTCCTCTCGACAGTCATGCTTTCGTGCGGGGGAGGTAAAGTATCTCTCTCAAGTGTAGCACTTGGCATTGCATTTTCGTTGTCTTCCCTGCTGGCTTCAATGATGGAATCCAGAAGGTTGTTCGTGACACCTACTATTGCCTTTAATCTTGCTTCCCCCTTTCCTGCCATTGTTGGTCTTTGCGAGGCTAAGGAGAGGTGATTCTCCCTTTCAAGGACCTAGATGAAACTAAAATCTCAGCTAAATAAATTCCAACATACGGCGCCAAATTGTTTGACTCAAAAGATATTGGAACTTTAGTGAACAAATCAATCAAAGAGGATAAAGAGGTAAATCTTAGCTAAGTATAATAAACTCTAGAACAGAAAGTTATAAAAGAGGAACACAATGAATAATATTTCTTGATCTTTACGGAAGCAACCGATCGAATATAAAAAATGCCAATCCTTTATGTAGGAAGATGTTACAATCGGTATTCTTGGTTAATTTCGTCAAAAAAGCCCCCCTCTTACAAGATTTATCTCTCACTATATGTAATGGACAACCCCGTTCTGAACCCTAAAGGACATATCATAAGAAATACTCGAGAGTATATTCCTAGTGCTCCCTGTTGGGCCTACATTACTGTAAAAATCATACATCATCTGTTTGCTGCTTGTCGTCCTCTACATGATGTCGAGCTGTGAAGATCTCGTCTTCTACCGTGCTTGTCAATGACCGCGATCGTCCAAATTTGAACCTATACGGAATTAAGTAGGAGCTAATTTGTGTCGTGACCTAGCATGCAATTGCATTGTTGCTTTCTCCAAAATGTTTAAACAAAAAAACAAACAGAGAAAGAAAAACAAAGAAGAAAAGTCAACACCCTTTTATGACGTAGGACTGGAGTATTAATCCTCATAAATTTCATTTATGCAAGAGGTTTTGCAACCAAACACAAATGCCGATCGAATCGAGGATTTATATTTTATTGTTTCAATTTTAATTTTAAGGGTTTTAGTATTAAATTTATTGTATTTTTAAAGTTATAGATTCATATCTATCATTTATTGTAATTTTAGTGAAATTATAAACATAAATTTATGTTTTGCGTCGAAAGTATTGAATTCAGATGAACCCGACGACCGCATCCGGCCATGTTTAAAGAGACATGAGAAATCTCTGCTTGTTAATTTTGACTTGAGTTACAGAAATCAAGTTAGTCAAAGCTTTGTATGTTTGAATCAACATATTAAATATATTTTTGCAACACCACATTTTCAAGTTTCAACTAACTGAAGATAAATAATTCAAGCTGGGTACATCATAAAAACCCGAAAAATCGAACCAAATCGAAAATCAAACTAAATCGATAAAAAAAAACCGACACTTTTTGGTTTGGTTTGGTTTAGGTTTTGAATTTTAAAAACTGATCACATTTGGTTTGGTTTTGATTTTAATAAGAAAAAACCGAACCAAACCGACTATAGGAGTAGCTATTTCAAATTTATTATTACACCTATATATATGTATATTGTTATACAAAGTTTCAAAAAATTATAGTAAATGTTAATAGTTTGCACTTTTAATATAGTTCTTTACCTTTACATTATAGTTTGATTGATAGTTTTCTTTTGTTTAGTGTAAGAATCCGTTTCGTGTTAAAAATAACATATTTTTAATTGAGTCTTTAAATTATTCATTACTATTTGATTCAATTATCATCAATATATCTTGGTAAATAATAGATTTCTCAAAGGGCAATTGATTTGATAGTGTTACATTGAAAATGTGGTCGCCGGAATATGTGTTTGGTAGTGTATGTCTTATATTTAAGAAAAAATCGATAAATAACCGAAAAACCGACAAAAACCGGATCGAGAAAAATCGAAAAACCGACAAAAACTGAATCGAGAAAAACCGACTTAATTGGTTTGGTTTAGTTCTAATATTTGAAAAACCGACTTACTTGATTTGGTTTCTTTTTAGAAAAAATCGAACCATGAACACCCGTACCTGCATATATAAATTTATATTTAATTAGTAGCAGTGCTCATAAAACAGAAGGGATCACTTCCGACATTTATCTTATACGGGTGTCGCAAAGAGCTCACATTGGGAAAAAATTTATTTTGTGTCTCATACAACTGACACTAGTTGTACGAGACAATTTTTTTGTCTCACAATTTTGTGGAACTGGAAGTGTAAGATTGGGGTCCACAAATTTGTGCAACAAAAAGGAACCTCGTACAATTAGTGTCAGTTGTATAAGACATAAAATAAAACTTCTCCTCACATTGGTATTATTTTCAATGATGTCATTTGCAAACCAATGACAGGTTATATACATCTGTATGTAGTTGGTGGATCTAAACAAACCCGAAGTAGGTAATGAAGTAACTTTCAAGATGTACCTAGCATATCGTTTTTTCTTGGTCAATTGGTTTTTTGTTATGTTTTTAGTTTTAGGACTCTTATCTCTTTTTTTCACATAAAAAATTTACTTTTACACATAAAAAATTTAAACAAATTATTTTCTTAAATTCAAAATTATAAAAGGACATGAAGTACAGAAAACCTCTCTTCTTCTCTACAAGTAAGGATACTGAAGAGGGGAGTATATAACGTTTCATATCAGTAGAACACTACCTAGATTTAAGTGTGATGACCCTAAGGTCATCTAGAGTTTTAGAATCTAATTTTGTGTTTTGAAGCCTCAAATATCTCATTTTAACCTTTCTCGATTTTCATGCGTAGTATGAGTATTTTTTTCGGAAAGATTTTATGTTAAAAACTAGATTAATGTGAAAATTTTGTCTTAAAATTTATTTGAGTTGACTTCGGTTAATGTTTTGAGTAAACGGATCCGGATCCGTATTTTGACAGTTTCGATGAATTCGTATCGTAATTTGGGAGTTGAGCATATGCCCGGAATCGAATTCGGAGGTCCCTAGTTCGAGTTATTGCTTTTTTTGGAAATTTGAAAGTTTAAAGGCTTAATGACTTTGAAAGTTTGACCAATGTTTGACTTTATTGAGATCGGGTCCGTATTTTGGTTCATAAATTCGGTATAGGTCCATTACTATGTTTATGACTTGTCTATCAAATTTAGTGAGAAACGAAGCTGGTTTGATGTGATTCGGACGTTCGGTTGTTAAAATAGGAGTTCATGAGTTTTCGTGAAAATTTCCTTTGATTTGGTGTTCAATTCGTAGTTCTAGGTGTTATTTTAGCTATTTGAACGCGTGAGCAAGTTCGTATGATGTTTTTGAACTTGTGTTCATGTTCGGTTTGGAGCCCCGATGGCTAGGGTGAGTTTCGGATAGGCTACAGAGTGAGTTTTGGACTTAGGAAAGTGCTGGTGTGCTTCAGTTCTGGTGCAGGCCTCAGATCACGCAATTGTGAGGTCAGGCTTTGCATTTGCGACCTCTGTTAGGTTCGCATTTGAGATCTACTCCTCGCAATTTCGAAGAGTAGCTGGGCACCACATGGTTCGCATTTGCGACCAATATTTTGCGATTGCGAAGAAGGGTAGGTCAGCACTAAGTTCGTATTTGCAATCAATTGGTCACAATTGCGAGGAGACCACTGTTCACAGTTGCGACCAAGTCAATGCAAATGCGATGATAGCAGAAGCAGTGAAACTTCACATTTGCGAAGAAAAGCTCGCATTTGCCGGTTCGCAATTGTGACATCTGCACCTGGTCAAGTAGCTGAAAAATAGTATTTTCTCTTATTCTTCAAAATTTCAAAATAAGAAAACCCTAGAGATGATTTTCCCAAGAACCCTTCTACCCCAAATCATTGGTATGTGATTGTAACCTGTTTTCGTTCAATCTTTCATTACATTTCATAAGATTTCAACCTAAAATCTATTGTTTTCATGGTGAAAATTGGGAGTTTTGGTAGAATTTAGGCCTTAAATTGAGGTCGAATTTCAAAATAAATTAAATAACCGGGCTCGGGGGTAAATGGATAATCGGATTTTGGTCCGAATTTTGGGTTTGGACCAAGCGGACCCGTGAGTTGGGTTTTGTTGAATTTTTTAATAATGACCTAAATTATATCTTTTGCAATAATGGGTAGTTCCTAAGGCTCATTTTGAATCGTTTGGTTGATAACTTGCTAAATTTTGTTGGTTCGAAGGCCTTTTTTTAAGGAAAAGCTGTGGTTGAGCTTTGAGTTGATCCTTGGAGTGAGGTAAGTGTCGTGGTTAACCTTGACTTGAGGGATTAGGACTTGTTTGTCTATTTTCTACATGTTTAGATATTGGGTACAACGTATTATGTGAGATGACGAGTACTTATGCGTTATTGTTGGGTTAAAGCATGCGGTGGGACGTGTTCCTTGTAATTTGCTGCTTACTTTGATCATGTTATCTATGCTTAGACTAGTTACTTGTTAAATTGATCTTTCTTTCCACGTTTGTAGGTTTTCTATGGTAATTGAGTATTGTTTCTTAAGGTGAGGCTGGTATTGTGGAACCATTATTGACGTAAGGCTTGTTCTTGTTGATTTTATATCCATGTTGTTATATGTTTATTATTACATGGTAAGGAAGGGTGTTAATGCATGAAGGGTGATGTCATGTTGTATTTGAGCATTAACACACGAAGGGTGATGTCGTGCCATATTGTGACAGTTAATATACGAAGGGTGATGCCATGCCATATTTTGAGAATTAATGCACGAAGAGTCATGTCGTGTCTTACCTATTGATTTATAATGAAAGTGAGAGACACTTAGTCTCTTTAAGGAAGGCTTAGTTTGAAAAAATCAACTGGATGTTGACTAATGTGTTAGAGGGCTCAGATGTGATTTTTGATGGTTCGATTAGCTTCGGGGGACGAATGGTGACTTAGGAGGGTGATCAGAAGTGGTTTTGGAGGTCTGGTGTAGAATTAGGCTTGAATTGGCGAAATTAGTATTTTGGCTATTCCCGGTTGATAGGTGAGATTTCGGTCCGAGGGTCGGAGTTGGATTCCGAGAATTGTTGTAGCTTTGTTATGCAATTTGGGATGTGTGTGTAAAATTTCAGGTCATTTGGATGTGGTTTGGTTGGGTTTTTGATCAAAAATATATTTCAGAAGTTTTAGAAGAACTTAGGCTTGAATTCGATGTAATTTGATGGTTTTGGTATTGTTTGAGGTGTTTTGATGATTGGAACAAGTTTGAATGAGGTTTTAGGTTGAGTTGGCACTTTTGCTTGAGGTCCCGGGGGCCTCGGGGTAATTTCGGATGGCTAACGGGAAGGGTTTTGGACTTGTGCAATTGCAGGTTTTTCTGCTGTTTCTAGTGTTTTCACACTTGCGGTTTGGGGACCGTAGGTGCGTGGTTTGGGTCGCAAAAGCGAAAAGGCTATAGAGGGGCTAGAACCGCAGATGCGGAAGAAGAGCCACACCTGCGGAGCCGCATATGCGGCTATTAGACCGCAGATGCGGAGAAATTACCGCAGAAGCAGGCATTTGACTGCAGATGCGGTTTTGTCTGGGAGAAAGTATATATGGTCCTTCTTCACGATTTTTGAAGGGTTTATTCATTTTTAACTTCAGACTTAGAGTTTTTGGGTGATTTTGAAGAGAGATAAGGTAAGGATTTTGGACCTAAAGTGCAATTCTATGGTGATATTTCATGAATTAATACTGAAATTTTAGGGATTTATGGACTAAAAATGGAGATTTAGGGTTTGAGATTAAGAGAGTTTAAATTGGGGAATTGAAGGGGTCAATTGGACTCCGATTCTTGTATTTTTAATATGTATGAACTTGTGGGGAGATAAGGAATTGAGTGATGTGAAAATTTCTCAGTTTTGAGAAGTGGGCCCGGGGTTCGAGTTTTGCTAATTTCGAGATTTTGATATATTTTTGATTGTTTTTTCTTGGGCTTTGTTCCCTTAGCACATTGTGACATATTCGCTCTGGGTTTGGTCAGATTCGATGTGCGAGGAGGCCGATTTGAGAGGCAAGGGCATATCGAGCTAGAGCTTTGGCTGATTTGAGGTGAGTAATGATTGTAAATGGTGTCCTGAGGGATTGAAACCCCATATTTGCACAATGTAGTGCTATGTTGAGGCGAGACACATGCTGTATGGTGAGCGTGGGGTCTTACTACTGGGGATTGTGACTTGGTCTGTCCCGATTGATGGTTTCACCGCATTTTTGATTGAGATTTTATTATTATTATGATGATTTGGGCTAGTTGCCATGTTTGGGGCCTTGTGCCGACTTGTAGAACCTTAGGGGCATTACGACTGATTTTCCTTACTTTACTTATTGAAAAATCATATCCTCAGTCATGTTCCTATTTGTTTAAACAATGTGAACCGGTTTTTATCAATGCTAATCCTAAATGAGAGAAATATGTGGGCTGAGATCCCTACCTTATATTATTGTGCCCTAAAATGACTAAGAGGGGTAAGAACCCGATAATGAGGATGTTATATATGTTATGGATCGGGTTGCACGTCGTAGCAAATACTTATATGGATTGGGCTGCACGCCACAGCAAATGTTTATATGGATTGGGCTGCGTGCCGTAGAAATATAGCGCTTGGGCTGTAGGAGCCCCTCCCGGAGTCTGCACACCCCCAGTGAGCGCAGTCGACTATTTATATGGATTGGGCTGCACGCCGCAGCGGTTATTTTTGATTTCGGTTATTGTGAGGGATATATGGTTACTGTGTACGAGGAACGAAATTATACTTGTTAAATACCTGATGAACTACATGTCTTACCTGATCTATGGATATTTCACTTGACTTATTCACTATTTGTTGCTTTGAGTTGATTTACTGCTTGATATAGAACTGCTTAGTGCGCACTTGATTTCTTACTGTCAGCCATTATTTATGATTATTACTTACTGGGTTGGAGTATTCACATTACTCCCTGCACCTTGTGTGCAGATCCAGGTGTTCCAGAGGCTGAGTGTGAGATTCCCCGTTGATCAGAGTTTGCCGGAGATATCGAGGTAGCTGCTTGGCGTCCACAGACTCGATTCCTCCTTCTATCTTATTATTTTCCGCATTTCTAGACATTTTCTGTATTAGGTTGTTCAGACTTGTAATAGAGGCTCTTCACTTGTGACACCGGATCGGTGGGCTATGTAGTGGTGTTATTATGATTTCCGCACATTTTATCTACTGTTTCAGACTTCTATTTATGTTAATTAGTATTTAAACTCTGTTAATTGACAATGAAATCTAGAAGAGAAAGGTTGTGATTGATAATTTGTCGGGCTTGCCTAGCAATGTGTTGGGCGCCATCACGACCGGGGTTGGTGTCGTGACAGATGCCATGCAATTTTATTCATTGTGTTTATTCATTTTTACTAGTTAAAGACATATTGACTGTTCTGGTCTGTTGTAATTACCGTATCTTGTACCCCTTTCGCATGTCCCCTCCCAATAGTACATGTTTAGCCTTTATATGCTATTATCTTGTACGAATATTGTTATCTGCACATGTTATTTACGTAGGTGTCTTGTCATAGTCTCGTCACTACTTCGTCGAGGTTAAGCTCTATACTTACGGAGTACATGGGGTCAGTTGTACTCATACTATACTTTGCACTTTTTGTGCAGACTTGGGTACTGGCCCCAGCTTCGTGAGGCGTAGCTACTTGCATTTGCTCATTGGAAACTCGATGTAGATCTGCTGGCGTCCGTAGACCTTGAAGTCCCATTCAATTTCCCCTATTTTACTATTCTTTTCCTTCAAGACGTTTGTATTTATTTCAGACCCTGTTTGTAGAGATTCTAGAAGCTCGTGAACTGTGACTCCAGATCTGGATTATATTAGATATTATGGGCTTTTATGTTATTCTGCACGCAATTTTAGTTTCTATTTGGCTTAATTGACTTTTCTTAGTGAAATTGAATAAAATTGGCTTAAAGGTTTTCAAACATTGGCTTGCCTAGCAAATGAGATGTTAGGCGCCATCACGATCCCGATTGTGGGAATTTCAAATTGTGACAAGTTGGTATGAGTGCACTAGGTTGCCTAGGTCTCACAAGTCACAAGCAGGCTTCGTAGAGTCAGGAGGATCGGTACGGAGACGTCTGTATTATATCCCATAGGCTATAAAGTTTAGGAACAAATTTCTCTTATATTCTTCTTTGTTGTGCAATTTTATTCTCTCATTGCAAATTGAACTCTTCTGCTCTTGTTCTCTCGCATATGGAAATAACACATACTGTATCTTCAGCTTGACAGCAGCCAGAGCCCCCAGTGAAAGCTCCTACAGAGGAAGAGGTCGAGGCCGAGGTTGTGCTAGAGGCCGAGGAAGGGGCAGAACTCAGCCCAACACTCGAGCAGAAGCACCAGCAGATGAGCCTCAGGTTGAGTTTGATAAGGAGGTTCCAGCTGAGACTGTGCATGCCGAACCAGCTCAGGTCTCGGAGGGGTTCATCGCCACCCAATGCTTCAGGATGCTCTAGTCCGTTTAGTGGGCCTTATGGAGAGTGTGGCCCAGGCCGGTACATTCCTTATGGAACCATCCATCTCTCAGGATGGGGGAGGAGCACATACTCCCGTACTCACACTCCGGAGCAGATGGCTCCCTAGTATCAGACTCCAGCAGCCCAGCCAATTGGAGTAGTTCTGCCGGTTATTGCGGAACATGCCGGTGATGGGCCAACCATGTCTTATAAGGGCTTATTCTGATTGGACAAGTTTACAAGGCTCTTTCCAATTCACTTCAATAGTACACCTTCTAAGGAACCACAAGATTATCTTGACCATTGCCATGAGGTGTTGCGGAACATGTGGATAGTTGGGACCAGTGGGGTTGATTTTGCTGTGTTTCAGATGATGGGTTCTGCTAAGAGATAGTGGAAGGATTTTGTATTGACCAGACTAGCTGGATCGCTTACTCTTACTTGGGACTAGTTCTCTCAGATATTTCTTGAGAAGTTCCTTCCTGTCACGCTGAGAGAATATTATCGTAGGCAGTTTGAGCATCTCGAGTAGGGTAGTATGTCTGTCATCAGTATGAGATCCATTTTGTGGATCTGACCTGTTATGCTATTCTTTTGCTTTCTATTGAGAGAGAGGGGATGAAGAGGTTTATTGAGGGACTCTCTCAGCCCATCAAGTTACAGATGGCTAAGGATATCGGGAGTGAGATTTCTTTTCAGACAACTGCTAATATCGCCAGACGAGTCGATATGGTTCTTGCACAGGGGGTAGGTCAGGGGTTTGACAAGAGGCCTCGTCATTCCGGTGGGTTCAGTGGTGCCTCATCTGGAGGCAGGGGTACTTTTTGTAGAGTCTATCCTCCCGGGCCATTTCATTTAACACTCCAAACATCCTACAGTGCGTCAGGTGGTCGTGGCCCTCATATGTTTCATTCCGACCAGCTAGCCTACAGTGCACCACCAGCTCCTATTTGTTCACCTTCGCTCCAGAGCTTTCAGGGTGGTTATTCAGGTCACCGGGATAGTTTCAGGGTTAGTAATCACATCAGTCGAGGTTCTGTTATACTTGTGGTGATCCAAGGAACTTTGCTAAATTTTGCCCTCGGGCATCGAGTAGCTCACAATATTAGGGTTCTTGTGCCATAGTTCCTGCATCGGGTGCTTCTCCACCCGATCATCCAGCTAGAGGTACGGGTTATGTAACTAGAGGTGGAGGTCAGGTTGTTGTAGGTGGAGGCTAGCCCGCTAGGGCCCGTCCTAGATATGTAGTTCAGAGTGGTGGGGCCTGATAACTAGGGATTCTAGTTCATTTTATACTCCTTTTAACTTGAGTTCTAATTAAAAATCTATACAAATAGTCCTAAAGGCTTACATGTTGTACGTGTTGGCAGGGTTTAGTCAAGAAAGTGACAAGAGTAAAAAATCAGCTATAAAAGGGGTGAAACATGCATAAGCACTAAGAACAAGGCAAACCACAGCTGCAACAGACTCCCCGCGACCGCAGTCTATTTAGTGCGGTCCGCGGTGAGGAGATTCAAAGAGGTGCAGATTTTGGAAGCTCAAGCACTGCGGCCGCAAGCCATTTTGTGTGGACCGTAGTAGCCTCACCGCGGCCGCAATCTATTTTTTGCAGACCGTGGAGAAGAGATTGAGAGAGCTTGGAATTTGGAAATTGGAAGCCACGGTGGCCGCAACCCATTTTGTGCGGACCGCAGTGAAGCCACCGCGGCCGCGACGTATTTTTCGTGGTGGCCAGATTCATAGAGTCAAAAAGTCAAGCTAAAAAGCCTCACCACGGCTGCGGTGTATTTTTTGTGGTCCACGGTACCTCTGTAGGGGTATTTTTGTCCTAAAAATTCAACCTTGTATAAATACTCTTTTTCAGATTTTAGGGTATCTTTTATCTTAACTGAGCACGTGAATGGCGGTTTTAGCCCATTTTGAGAAATTTGTAGCTTGTTTAACATTGATCCTTCAATTCTTAGTTTGTAATCATACTTTATGGGTTATTCTTCATCTAATTACATGTTTTCTTTCATTATTATGAGTATCTAGACCCATTAGCTAGGGTTGTGGCTCAACCCTAGTGTGGGTATTTGATAGGTCTTGTATTTTAATGTTTAGATGTTTATGGGTGGTTGATATTTGTACTAATTTGTGTTTTGTATGTTGAATTGGTGGTTGCAAACACTAATTTTTGCCTTTATGACTTGGGCTCTTCTTGAGAAATAGGGTTTGAGTTTAGGAAAATTAGTCCAACAAGGAATTGGGGTGTACTCAAGAGATTTATAGCCCTAATTAAAGGGTTAAACCTAGAGATAGTAATACCCGACTTGAACCTAATAAATCTTGACACCCAATTGGTCTTGAGAAAGTCAATTAGGGCAACGTCACTCAAGCTACGAGAGGTATAGAGTGAGTATTTTCGTGCATTGGTTATATGTAACCCACCATAACATCTTTGCCTTAAGCATTAGAATCTGTCAAATATTCACCTAGGAGAGTCACTTCCTTAGTGCCTCGTTATCAATTTAGAAAACCTTTCAAGTATTATTTCTTAGTTTAATTTAGAATCTCTTTGGCATAATATTAGAACTAACAAATGACAAATATGATTGGAAGTGCAACTAACAGCACTACGCATTGCTAATTTGGATAGAAAACCAAATCCCAACCAATTCTAGCTCCTTGTGGATTCGATCCCGACCATCTCAGGTAAAAGCTGCTTCGATCACTCTTCCAACTTTGTAGTGGTGTGGGGTTGACACTGATTACTTTTGTGTGTCGTTGCCGGGGAGATAATAGTTTTGGCTATCTATCTAAATAGTTTTGTGTATTGTTTTTCTTTCCTTTTTTGATACTAATTTGTGTGTGTCACCAATTCAGGTACCAAAATGGCAGCAAACAACAACAACAATGACCCTCTTGGAAATGTGACTTGGGGGGAGGAGGTTAATGATAACGGAGATGATGAGGTGCCTCTTGTACCTCAAGCACAAAGAATAGGCCGATAGGCCAATGATAATGTTCAAAACCCTCCGCCGCCACCTCCAAGAGTGGCTCTTCGAGTGCTTCCCAACCAAGGATATGCAAGTACAATTGTCCCACCCTGGATCCAGGCGGGCAATTTTCAAATTACAAATGTAATGCTGGCATTGTTGGAGCAACGAGGGTATTTCACAGATGCTCCCCATCAGAATGCTTACAAGAACCTTAAGGGATTCGTGTATACCTGTCGGAGGATAAAGCAAACAAATATGTCCGAAAATGCACTTCTGTTGAGATTATTCCCTTTCTCACTAAGGGGGAAAGCTTTGGACTGGCTTGAATGGCTTCCCAACCATTCCATTACTACATGGGATGAGTTGGAGGATAAATTCATCGCGAAGTTTTTCACACCGGGGCACATGGAAACTTTGAGGGATGAAATGTTAGCCTTCAAACAGGAGCTCAACGAACCAGTGCATGAAATATGGGAGAGATACTGGACTATGGTAAAGGAGTGTCCCAACAATGATATAACTGAGGTAATGATACAACAAACCTTCTACCAGGGCATTAACACTACTAATCAGTGCATTGTGAACTAACTCGCTGGGGGAAATTCATGAACACACCATATGATGAGGCTAATACATTATTGGATAAAGTGGTTTACACGTCCTCCGCTTGGCAAAGTAGAGCAAATGTGCCACAAGGTGACCCCACAATCATGAGCGTCATGATCATGGACAGGCAATAGCAGAACTGACAACCATAATGAACCAGTTAGCGAAGGCACAATTACAATAGGTTCAAACTCTACGACAAGTAAATGCTATTGAGGGTGTCAATATGCTAGTGAACAAAAGTAGACAAAGAAGCCAACAAAACTAAGGGAGTTAGGATCAATTTGACCAAGATAGTGGTGGGTCCCAAGACGAAGGTTATGATGAGCAGAATGAAGAAGTGCAATACGTGAATAATTATAAAGGCCAAAGGGGCAATTCTTCCAACCAACAACAATGGAGATCCCAAGGCAATTGGGTAAATCAACAACAACAAGGCAACAACAAATGGGGGAACAACAACCAAAATCCAAATTGGGGCAACCAGAACAATAATCAGAAAAATCAAGGTAATTAGAATGGAAACAACAATAACTGGGGTGGAAACAACAATCAAGGCGGTTGGAACAACAACAATCAAGGAAATAAGGGGAAAGGCTTTCAAAGGCCCCCAATGTATCAACAACCCAACAATCCACCCCCATTTCCATCCCAAGGTCCTAGCTTATCGAACCAAGAAATGGGGAGAATTGAAATGATTTTCGAATAGATGATGAAGAAGAATGCTGACTCAGATGCTCAGTTGGCTTCCCATAATATTTCAATCAGGAACTTGGAGGTTCAATTAGGCCAAATCTCAAAATCCTTGAACACTTACCCTAAGGTGGCTCTACCTAGTGATACAGTAGTTAACCCAAAGGGTGGGAACAGTATTGGGCATACAACGGCAGTAACTACAAGGATTGCACGAGGCGGTAATGTGAATGACTCCAATCAAAAAGCAATTTTGAGTGATGAAGTTGAGTTGCAGGAGAGTGAGGTCCATTTAGTGGTTGAGAATGTGATTGAGGAGAACTTGAATGAAGAAGTGAGGATTGATATCCAGGATAACGAGGTGGAAACACATAATGACATGAACCCTTCTAGGGAACACGTAATAGACATGCCGAAAACGGTTGTGCCTAAAGCCAAGGTACCTTTGCCAAGACCACCTCCACCTTATCCTCAAAGGCTAGAGAAAAAGAAAAATGATAATCAATTTAAGAAATTCATTGACATGATGAAGTGCTTATCCATTAATGTGCCTTTGGTGGAGGCTCTAGAACAAATGTCGGGTTATGCTAAACTCATGAAAGACTTGGTGACGAAGAAAAGATCCATTGATTGTAAAACTATCAAGATGACCCACCATTAGTGAAATAGTGCATTCTATGGCTCCGAATCTAGAAGACCCCGGTGCTTTCACCATTAATTGTACCATTGGTAGTGCAAACTATGCAAGAGCCCTATGTGATTTGGGGGCAAGTATCAACTTGATGCCCTACTCAATTTTCAAACGAGGCCAACTTCCATAAGATTGCAAATGGCGTATAGATCAATGAAGAGGCCATTAGGTATTATTGAGGATATTCTTGTACGGATGGAAAATTTTTTCTTGCCGGCTGATTTTTAGATTCTTGACTGCGAGGTAGATTTTGAGGTGCCTACAATCTTGGGAAGACCTTTCCTTGCAACCGGGAAGGCCTTAGTTGATATGAAAATAGGGGAACTCACTTTCCGAGTGGGTGATTAAAAAGTGGTCTTTCATGTGTGCAAGTCAATGAATCAGCCCAACTGTACTGAAGTGTGCTCATTTCTAGGTCTTGTCACGGTAGTGATAATTGATGATACTAGTGCAATGATCAATGTAGAAGACCCTCTGGAGGCCGTATTGTTAAATCTTGATATCAATGATGATGAGGGCTAAGTGGAGTATGTGAATGCTTTACATGGAATGGGCTCTTATTCTTATGAGCCTAGGAAACTCTCTTTGGATCTTGAAAACAGAAAGACTCCTCCAACAAAGCCTTCAATTGAGGAACCTCCGGTGTTCGAGTTGAAGCCTTTGTCCCCACACCTCAGGTATGAATTCTTAGGCCCTAGTTTAACTTTACCAGTTATTCTTTCCTCTTGTATTACTAACATGCAGGTAGATACCACATTGACGATGCTCCAAAAGCTGAATAAGGCAATTGGATGGACTTTAGATGATATTCGGGGGATAAGCCCCGTATTTTGTATGCACAAGATTATTCTTGAAGATGATGCAAAGCCCTCATTAGAACATCAAAGGAGGTTGAACTAGGCAATGCAAGAAGTTTAAAAAAAAGTGGTATCAAGTGGTTGGATGCTGGGGTTGTGTACCCCATCTCTGATAGCTCTTGGACTTCATAAGTGCAATGTGTGCCTAAATGGGGTGGTATGACCCTAGTGACCAATGAGCAAAACGAACTAATTCCCATAAGGGCAGTCACTAGATGGAGGGTGTTCATGGATTACTGCAAGTTGAACAAGGTGACCTCGCAAGGATCACTTTCTATTGACTTTTCTTGATCATATGCTAGACAGACTTGCGAGTCGTGCCTTCTATTGTTTCTTGGATGAGTATTCTGGATACAACCAAATTTTGATTGCTCCGGAAGATCAGGAAAAGACCACTTTCACTTGCTCTTATGGTACCTTTGCCTTTTCTAGGATGCCATTTGGGTTGTGTAATGTACCGGCTACATTCTAGCGGTGTATGATGGCCATTTTCACCGACATGGTGGAAGATATTTTGGATGTGTTCATGGACGACTTAGTATTATGGGAGACTTATTTGATGAATGCTTGAAGAATATTGATAGGGTGTTGGCCCGGTGTGAAGAAACCAATCTTGTGCTCAATTGGGAAAAATGCCACTTCATGGTTGAGGAGGGCATAGTCTTTGGCCATAAAATTTCAAAGCATGGTATCGAGGTGGACAAAGCTAAAATTAAGGTGATTTCAAGGCTTCCTCCCCTACTTCTATCAAGGGGTTTAGAAGTTTTCTTTGGCATGAGGGGTTCTACCGGAGATTTATCAAAGATTTTTCTAAGGTATTTAATCCTTTGTGCAAGCTTTTGGAAAAGGATGCCAAGTTCGTGTTCAATGAGGGTTGTATGCAAGCTTTCAAACTTCTCAAGCACAAGCTGACCATCACTCTTATTATTACCACACCTAATTAGAGCTTGCCTTTTGAGCTCATGTGTGATGCGAGCGATGTTACGGTTGGGGCGATTTTGGGTCAAAGAGTGCATTAAATGTTTCATCCGGTGTACAATGTGAGCAAGACCATGAATGATGCTCAAGTGAACTACATGGTGACTGAAAAAGAGCTTTTGCTATTGTGTTCGCAATGGAAAAATTTTGGCCGTATCTCATGGGCGCCAAAGTCATAACTCATACCGATCATGCCGCACTACGGTACTTGATGACGAAGAAGGATTCCAAAGCTAGGCTGATGCGGTGGGTCTTGTTACTTCAAGAGTTTTATTTGGAGATTATGGACCGGAAGGTTTATGAAAACCAAGTGGCAGACCACTTGTCCCGCTTGGAGGAGGAGGGAGGCCTCGTGATGGCCTATAGATCAATGACACATTTCCCAATGAGCAACTCATTTCTGTGTAGTGAATGATATGCCATGGTTTGATGACGTTTCTAATTTCCTTGTGACTGGTATAATCCTGTGTGAGTACTCTTCTAACCAAAGGAAGAAGTTCAAACGGATAGTTTGGATTTCTATTGGGATGAGCCGTACTTGTTCTAGATTTGCACTGATGGAGTGATCCGAAGGTGTGTCCCAGAGGAGAAGCAATTGAGTATCTTAGAGGCTTTTCATTCCTCTCCCTATGGTGGCCATCATGGTGGGGCAAGGACAAATTCAAAGGTTCTTAGTTGTGGGGTTTACTGGCATTGTATAAAGATGCAAGTGAACTTGTGAAGAGGTGTGATGAATGTCAAAGATCGGGCGGAATTTCGAAGAAAGATGAGATGCCTCTCAATACTATTCTTGAAGTTGATATTTTTTTATGTATGGGGCATTGATTTTATGGACCCGTTTATTATCTCGTGTAGGAATACATACATTCTTGTGGCAATTGACTATGTTTCAAAGTGGGTCAAGGTCGTGGCTTTGCCTAACAATGAGGCCCGGAGTGTTGTTGTGTTTCTCAAGAAGAGCCTTTTTACTAGGTTTGGCACTCCTCGTGCAATCATAAGTGATGGGGGGTCTCATTTTTGTAATAGGGCTTTTAACACTTTGCTTGCAAAGTTTTGTGTCAATCACAAAGTTTCTACTCCTTATCATCCTCAGGGTAGTGGCCAAGTTGAAGTCTCAAATAGGGAAATCAAGAGTATATTGTCAAAGATGGTCAATGCAAATAGGACCGATTGGTCAAAGAAATTGGATGATGCTCTATGGGCTTATAGGACTGCTTACAAGACTCCGATTGGTATGTCTCTGTGCCAGTTAGTGTTTGGGAAAGATTTCCATCTACCAGTTGAGTTAGAGCACAAGGCCATGTGGGCTTTGAGGAAACTGAATCTTGAATGGGATGTGGCAGCAAATCTTCGTGTGGAGCAGCTTAATGAACTTGATGAATTCCGATTCCATGCCTACTCGAGTTCGTCCTTGTACAAGGACAAGATGAAGTACCTTCATGACAAGTATGCTCGTAGCAAGAAGTTCAAAGTGGTTGATTTGGTTCCCTTGTTCAATTCTTAGTTACGTCTGTTTCCGGGAAAGCTTAAGTCGAAATGGAGTGGACCTTTTGAAGTTGTACTTGTGACTCCGTTTGGTGCACTTGTCTTGAAAAACAAAAATGGGGAGATCTTTAGAGTTAATGGGCACAGAGTCGAGCACTATCTTGTCAAGATTGATGACAGCCACGTGGTGGAAATGATCCATCTTAAGTGAATTGATAGTAACATGCGTCGTGCCTCGACATTAACTCAGGCGCTTCTTGGGAAGCAACTCATGTGTCTTTCTTTGATTTTCTTTTTAGTGTAGGATTTGCTTTTGGACTAACTGTGTAGGATTGTTTTGATGTAGTGCATGACCAAGTTGGAAAAATGTCACTCTCTGAAGTTTGCACTGCGGCCGCATTGCATTTCTTGCGGCCGCAAAGGCCTTAGTGCGAGGGCAAAATTTCAATGCGGTACGCATTGGTGAACAATTAAAAATTGGGTTCTCTGAAGATTGTCACCGCGGCTCCAATGAATTTCGTGCGGTCCACGGTGACCTACCATGGCCGCAAAAGCTTTTTGTACGGTCCACGATGATGTTCTCTCCACTGCTTCGTGTGGTAAACCATCGCGGTCTGCGATGCATTTTATGCGACCGTGGTGGGTAGTACAGTAGGTCCCAAGTTCTTTTTCTATAAATAGAACCTCAGGCCCTTATTTACCCTTTTCACTTTTTTACTTTCCACATAGAAATTTTTTTTACTGTTCATAAGCCCTAACTGTGCAATTCAATCACTCATTTTTATTCATCTTTACTGCATCTCATTACTGGTACTTTTAATCCTTACCTCATTTTTAACTTTGTTTTATTTGCTTTTACTTAGTTAGTTGTACTTCTTTTTCTTTAAATTTGTAGAGTAGGGTTACATCATGCCTTTATAATAGGGTTAATTAGTGTAAAATGATGATTAAATACCTAGGGGCTTGATAATAAGTGAATTTAGGCTAAAAATGATACAAATGATGAAACCCTAGGTTGGTATTGTTGTGTATTGCTTATCGCGGTCCGTGGTGAATTTCTTGCGATTCGCGGTGCTTTACCGCGGCCGCGATGATTTTTCTGCGGTCTGCGGTGGGAAACTTCATAGACTATGATTTTGAGGACCACGGGTGTGAATGATTTTTTGCGGTCCACAGTCCCTTACCACGGCTGCAAACCATTTCTTGTGGTCCGCGGTACCCTAATTAAGAGAGTGGGTATTCTAAACCCCACCTCATTGCAGACCGCGGTACCATTTTGTGCAGTCTGTGGTGGTTCCTTTGCGGCCGCACTGTATTTTGCGGTCCACAGTCAGTTGCTTGCATACATTATCTTGACTTATTCTTCTGATACTGTGATACTAACAAGCTTTAATTGAATTCCACTTGTAGATAATGGTTAAATCATGAGGCAGTGGTGAAAAACAAAAAGGGAAAAAGACAGTCCTCCTAGGGTAGGGGACGAGGTATGATCAGATTGACCCCCCAAGTTTGGCAGGAAATTAATGACACCAGAAAGTCAATAAAGGCTGCTGATAGAGCTGCTTCCCATTTAGAAGGAAGTGAGTATTTTCCCTCCTAGGAGGCATCTGACTCTGATTCAGTGGCAGAGTATGTTCCTGACTGGCAGGAGAGGCCTAGATTGAGAGATACACCACTGGGATCTCCCACTGCTCAAGCTTCAATTCCAATTTCTTCTGAGTCATCTGAGGGCTCAGCCGAGAGCGATGACAATGCCTCTTCTACCTCCCCTATAGCTTCAACAACCAATGGGGATCCCGTAGAAGGGGAAGGAGGGGGTGAGCCCCAAGTAAGAGGGTTGGAGAGAACCAGGAAACTGGCGGCTTAGCAAGATAGGTTTGTCAGTGAAGTGGCATACCATAAGTTCACAGAATGGTGTCTCGAGAGGAAGTCGATACTTGAGTGGAAATTCATTAAGAAGGACCTTCTTCCACACAACCCTAATGTGCAGAGGCAATTCAGAGAGAGAGAGCGGGCTGGGATTATTTTGTAGGCAACGTTGATGATGCAAATGAGCACTTAATCAAGGAGTTCTACAATAATGTTGCCCACATCAAAAAGGGCACTAAAGCGACTAAGGTGCGGAATTTAATATTGACGTTCAATGGGAAGACAATCAATGACTACCTGGGTTTTTTAGAGGAAGATGAATCATTGTATCTAGAAAAGGTGGAATTGGATGAGGCAGCCCATCCGTGGTTGGTAGAATACCTGGCACTCTTGGGTACCACCCTAGCATGGTTGACAATAAGAGTCCAAATTTTGAGGACTCTAAACTTCGAAGCAAAGGGGTGGGAGACATTCGTATGCAGCAGGTTGGATCCCACTACTTATGAGAAATCTCTGCCTATCTCTCAGGCAATCTTGGTGGCTTCTATTATGGCGGGGTACCCGATCAACGTTGGGAATGTGATGTCTAGGGCGATCACACGGGTGGTCAATAAAGGTGATATATCATATCCCTTCCCATATTTCCTGACAATGTATTTTAAGGACAAAGATGTGGAGAAAAGGAAGTTTGATGTGATGGTAAAGCCAGAGCTCCCTTTTTTTTGGTACAACCTAAAAATTGAGGACAACCCCGAAGGAAAATATCCTAAAGGCAAATCCACTGCGTCTACTGGATAGTCTGAAGAGGCAATAGTAGTAGCTCCTTCTCAGCCTCCCTCAGCTATTCTAGATACTACCCCAGAACCCTCTACTACCACTACCCCAGATATTCCCTCATCTTCTGCCTACCCATTGACTGCCCACTATTTGAGCCAGACCCTTGCTAGTATCAATAACTGGATACAGGCAGCCACTTCTAAGTTGTCTATTCTTTCTACTTCGGTGGCAGCCCAGTCTGTACCCCCTTAGTCACAAGTTCCACAATCAGTGGAAGACACTCTCAAAGAGCTTCTGGACAACCAGAAGAAGCTCCTGGAGAACCAGCAGTTGATATTGGATGTTATAGGTACTCATGGGAAAGCACTGAAAGATCTGGCAAAGGAAACTAAGAGTTTGAGAAAGACTCGGGCATAAAAAGAGTCAGTGAAGGAGTTGAGGGTCGAAATGGAGAAAATGAAGGTTGCTGATCACTTGCCCTTGGAGCTACTATTACATGATCCGACCCCAGTAGTCCAGCCTAAGTAGGAGAAGGGTGATTCCCCATACTGATGATGCAGTAATTGAGTTGGCGGAGCCTCAAAAAGGTTCCCCTAGCCAGGCCCAAGTACTAGTACAGGCCCAGGCCCCAGTACAGACACAGGCTACAGGGGTCGTATCACAGGCTCTGGAGCAGTCTGAGGACCCAAGGACCCAGACTCATGATCTTATGGAGAGGGAGGGCCAATAGGGAGTTTCCTATACTCTCTATCTTATTTTGAGCTATTTTTGGTTAGTTAACATGGAGGAAAATGCTAGCTTTAATTTGAGGGGGTAGCCCTATTTTGATGATCTGGTGTTGTAAATATGATACTATGTTCCTTTTATTATGCTTTGATTTTTACTTTTGGTATGTACATAATTTTACCAGTTTATTTCACTTTTCGTATTTTGCAACTTTGGTCTATATATAAAGTTACTTTCTGATGTATATATTCATTCTCTTTTATGTATATTCGTCTAAATACCCTCTTGTACATATTCATTTTACTTTCCGAATTTTTCTTTCATAGCTTCTTAATTCATTTTTGTAGCTTCTTATTTTGAGTTTTGTGTTCAATAAACCTTTGGTTTTCTTAATGCCACAGTTCTTTCCAAAGGTGGAATTTGTGTGAACCATGTGGCTCTTCCCGTGATGGATGTCATGACAACATTCTTAAGGGTTTGAGTCTATTTTTTGTGTGTGTAAATCGTAGTTAGTGAGTAATAGTGCCTCAAGTAAAGCTTCACTTGGGCCTAACATATTTGCCTTTGATCTTATGGTCAAAAACAAATTGGTGTGTATAGGATGGTGACAGTTGTGACCTTGAGACTCTTGTGTTGGCCGACAATCATCAAGTGGTTTTTTGGGACCATGTGTGTTGCTCAAATATTAGCTAAGGTTTTTGTGGGCCCCTGACTCTATATCGTTAGCAAACCTAGAGCTCGTATGGTGAGAATTCGAATTGCAAGTGCAAGTACCGTGCCATTGAGTCTAGAACTTGCCCTAAATTTGTCTAGTCAAAATCCTAAGTGTAGTTTGATTTGAAAAGTGATTATAGAATCTTCTTAATCCGAATGTTATAATGAAAACATCCATAGACTACCTATATAATATCCCTAGTCAACCCCTTTTAAGACATAGGCATTTTCCTTCAAAGACATTTACCCATTCTAAAAAGATCCTTTCGTGGCACTCGATCTTTCCTTAGCACAAGGCAATAACATAAGTTAGGGGGGGGGGGAGAAACGAGGAATGCAACAAAGTAGTAAAAGTTACAAAAGCGAAGAAAATGAAAGGCAAAAAGAAAAAATTAAAAAGTCAAAAAGAATGAACAAGATATAAGAAATGAAGGGATTCAATAAAAAGTAAAGTGATGAAAGGCATGGAAAGTTAGTAAATGACTTAAAAAGTTAAAGAATGTGTGCCAAAATAAAGCAAATGAAGTGCTTAAGGGAAGATGGAACCTATTTAGACAAAAATATTTCCTACCCTGAACCAAAAGCCTTCACTATATCTCCACAAAAGCGCTATATGATCTTGAGTTGAATGAAACTTACATTAGTGGTAACTCATATAAGGGGCAAGCTTATGGTACTTAGAGCTGGACTTGTGATATTTCTTTGAGAGAGGTGAATGTGTTATCACAATCCTCATTTTGAGTGCTACTATCTAAAAGTGAGGTTATGCTTAAGGGAGAGTGAGGAGTATGAGTTTGGGTTCCATAATGACCAAAGTGGTAGAAAGAGTTTCCTTGATGAGTTGAGCCAATTCTTGATGCTTTTTTGTCGCACTAAAATCATGATGTTTAAAAGGTTGAATGTTGTTAATGATTCATTTGAATTGAGGAAAATTGTTAGTCCTAATTGATGCTAGAAGAGGTCATTTTAGGTTAGCTGAATTTTCTTGTCTTTATTGTTTAGGAGGTGGGACTTATTTATTTTGCTTGAGGACAAGCAAAAGCTTTTTAATTTGATTTGGGGTAGTTGATAACTCGGGATCCTAGTTCATTTTATATTCTTTTTAATTTGATTTTTGATTAAAAATGTATACAAATAGTACCAAAGGCTTACACGTTGTACTTGTTTGCAGGGTTTGGTTAAGAAAGTGATAAGAGTCAAAAACCAGCTTAAGAAGGGGTGAAACATGCACAAGTACCAAGAACAAGTCAAAGCACAGCTGCAATAGATCTACCGCGGCCACAATCCATTTAGTGCAGTCCGCGGTGAGGAGATTCAAAGAGGTGCAGATTTTGGAAGCTCAAGCACTATGGCCGCAAGCCATTTTGTATGGACCGCAGTAGACTCACTGCAGCCGCAATCTATTTTATGTGGACCGCAAAGAAAAGATTCAAAGAGCTAGGAATTTGGAAGTTGGAATCCACTGCGGTCGCAACCCATTTTGTGCTGACCGCAGTGAAGCCACCGTGGCCGCAGTGCATTTTTCGCGGTAACCAGATTCAGAGAGTCAAAAAGTCAAGTTAAAAAGCCTCATCTTAGCTGTGGTACATTTTTCGCAGTCTGCGATACCTCTGCAGGGGTATTTTTATCTAGAAAATTTGGTCTTGTAGAAATACTACTTTTTCATATTTTTAGGGTATGTTTTATCTTAGTTGAGCACGTGAACAATGGTTTTAGCCCATTTTGAGTAATTTGTAGCTCGTTTAACACTAATTCTTTAATACTTAGTTTGTAATCATACTTTATGGGTTATTATTCATCTAATTACGCGTTTTCTTCTATTATTATGAGTAGCTAGACCCATTATCTAGGGTTATGGCTCAACCATAGTATGAGTATTTTAATGGGTCTTGTGTTTTAATGCTTAGACGTTTATGGGTGGTTGATATTTGGACTAATTTGTGTTTCCTATGCTGAATTATTGGTTGCAAACACTAATTTGTGCCTTTATGACTTGGGCTTTTCTTGAGAAAGAGGGTTTGAGTTTAGGAAAATTAGTCCAAAAAGGAATTGGGGTGTATTCAAGAGATTAATAACCCTAATTAAAGGGTTAAACCTAGAGATAGTAATACCCGACTTGAACCTATATTGCTTGCACAGATCTTGACACCCAATTGGTCTTGATAAAGTCAATTAGGGAAAAGTCACTCAAGCTACCGAAAGGTATAGAGTGAGTATATTTGTGCATTGGTTATATTGCAGTCCCCAACATAACATCTTTGCCTTAAGCATTAGAATCCGTCAAATATTCGCCTAGGAGAGAGTCACTTCCCTGGTGCCTCGTTATCCATTTAAAAATCCTTTCAAGTATAATTTCTTAGCCTAATTTAGCATCTCTTTAGCATAATATTAGAAGTAACAAACAAAAAATATGATTGGAAGTGCAATTAAGAGCACTACACATTGCTAATTTGGATAGGAAACCAAATCCCAACAAATTCTAGCTCCCAGTGGATTTGATCCCGACCATCTCGGATAAAAGCTTCTTTGACCACTCTTGCCACTTTGTAGTGGTGTAGGGTTGGCACCGATCAGGGCCCAGCCCCGATGCTATGTTTTTCCAGGCAGGCCTGAGGCTGAGTCATGCTCCTACGTATGTGTCCACACACGTAGGAGCTGCTATCGTTGTAGATTGTGTTTATCATTCATGTGTGGTTACCATTGGGAGTCTTGAGACTAGTGTAGACCTTCTACTTCTCGATATGGTAGATTTTGATATTATCTTGGGTATGGATTGGATGTCACCTTATCATACTATATTGGATTATCACGCCAAGACGGTGACCTTAGCCTTTCCGGGGTTTCCTTGATTAGAATGGAGAGGAACTCCTGGCCATTCTACCAGTAGGGTTATCTCTTATTTGAAGGCTCTATATAGGGTCGAGAAGGGGTATCTAGCTTATTTGGCTTATGTTTGCGATTCTAGTGTGGAGGTTCCTTCCATGGATTCAGTACCAGTTGTTCGTGAGTTTCTAGATGTGTTTCCTGCAGACCTGCCGGGATGCCACCCGACAGGGATATTGACTTTTGTATTAATTTGGCTCCGGACACTCAGACTATTTCTATTACGCCAAACCGTATGGCCCTGCTAGAGTTTAAAGAGTTGAAGGAACAGTTACAATATTTTCTTGATTAGGGCTTCATTAGACCTATTGCCTCGCCCTAGAGTGCGCCCGTGTTGTTTGTGAAGAAGAATGATGGATTGATGAGGATGTCCGTATATCACCGACAGTTGAACAAAGCTAACAAGTATCCATTGTCGATGATTGATGACTTATTTGATCAGCTTCAGGGTGCTAAGGTGTTTTCAAAGATTGATTTGAGGTCTGGCTACCATCAATTGAGGATTAGGGCATCTGATGTCCCTAAGATAGTTTTTCAAACTCGATATGGGCATTATGATTCTAGTGATGTCATTTGGGTTGACCAATGCCCCAATAACATTTATAGATTTGATGAACCCGGTGTTCAAATCCTATCTGGACTGCTTTGTGATTATGTTTATTGATGATATATTAATTTAATCCCGCAATCGAGAAGAGCAGGAGTAGCATCTTCAAATCGTAGTTCAGACTCTAATAGATATCCAGTTATATGATAAGTTTATAAAATGCGAGTTTTGGTTGGACTCGATCACTTTCTTGGGGCACTTAGTATAGACAGAGGGCATTCAGGTGGATCCTAAGAAGATTGAGGCAGTTGAGAACTGGCCTAGACCCGCTTCAGCTACAGAGATCCGGAGTTTCTTGGGTTTGGCGGGTTATTACCGTCGGTTTGTGAAGGGATTTTCATCTATAGTATCCCCATTGACTAGGTTGACCTAGAAGGGTGCCCCATTCAGATGTCCAGACGAGTGTGAGGCGAGCTTTCAGAAGCTCAAGGCTGCCTTGACTATGTTGCCAGTGTTGGTGTTACCCACAGGTTCGAGATCTTACACGTATACTGTGATACGTCTCATATTGGACTTGGTGCAGTATCGATGCAGGATGGCAGGGTGATTGCATATACGTCGCGGCAGCTCAATGTTAATGAGAAGAATTACCATGTTCATGATTTAGAGTTGGTAGCCATCGTTTATGCACTGAATATTTGGAGGCACTATCTTTGTGGCGTGTTGTGTGAGGTATGAACAGATCTTCGGAGCTTGCAGTATTTGTTCAAACAAAAAGAGCTCAATTTAAGGCAGATGAGGTGGTTGGAGCTATTGAAAATCTATGATATCACCATCTTATATCATCCCGGGAAGGCCAATGTGATGGCCGATGCCTTGAGTAGAAAGTTAGTAAGTATGGGAAGCCTTGCATACATTCCAGCCGATGAGAGACCACTTGCATTAGATGTTCAGGCCTTGGCCAATCAGTTTTTGAGGTTGGATGTTTTTAAGCCCAGTCGTGTTATAGCTTGTACAGTCGCACAGTCTTCCTTCTTTGAGTGCATCAGGGAGTGGAATTATGATGACCCTCATTTGCGTGTTCTTAGGGACACAATGCGACACGGTGATACCAAGAAAGTTACTATTGGAGATGATGGAGTTTTGAGGATGCAAGGTCGTGTTTGTGTGTCTAATATAGATGGACTTCGTGAGTTGATTTTGAGGAGGCCCACAGCTCCCGCTATTCTATTCATTTTGGTGCCGCCAAGATGTATCAGGACTTGCGGCAGCATTATTGGTGGAGGAGGATGAAGAAGTACATAGTTGCATATGTAACTCGGTGTCTAAATTGTCAGCAAGTAAAGTATGAGCATTAGAGACCTGGTGGTTTGCTTCAGAAGTTAGAGCTTCCTGAGTGGAAGTAGGAGCTTATCACTATTTATTTCATTGTTGGACTTCCACTGACTCAGAGGAAGATCGATGTAGTTTGGGTCATTGTGGACAAGCTGACCAAGTAAGCGCATTTCATTATTGTGGAATTTACCTATTCTTCAGATCGATTGACTGAGATTTACATCCGCGAGATCGTCCGCCTTCACAGTGTGCCCGTATCTATCATTTTTGAACGAGGAGCACAATTCACCTCATACTTTTGGAGGGGAGTACAACGTGATTTGGGAATGCATGTTGAGTTGAACACATCATTTCATCCTCAAACAGAAGAACAGCCCGAGCACACTATTCAGATATTGGAGGATATGCTTCTGTCATGCCCCAAACCGAGGGACATGACCGGCGCCTGACCGGGTAACCCCAGTCAAGCGGACCTAGGTGCCTTTCCTGTCCCACGTGTTACCCCATATTTTCATTGCTCATCAATCAAGGAATTGGCCATTTATAATTAAAAACACTTTTTACAAAACATACATAACGTACATAGTTAATTAATGAGGTTCACCACTTTCATCACCCAATATACAAAATATGGTTTTACATAAGTTCATAACCCATATTTACTGTTTACGGAGCCTCTAAAGGTACAATTGGATAATACAGTACTTGCCGGTAACAAGGCTCCGGCTATACCTTACTCAAAAACAAAATAAGACTATAGGTGACGGAACATGAAGGGGAGCTACGGTCCGTGGACTGGAGTACCTGCTACCGATCTACCTACAATCATAACATGAATGTAGCGCCCCCAGTAAGAGAGACATCAGTACATTTGAATTGTACCGGTATGTATAAACAAAATTTGCCCTGAGTAACCTCAAACCATACACAAGTAACAAATAACAAAGGAATGGACAATTAAATACACACGAAAGGACCAATAAAGTCAAACAAGTTTACAATCTCTCCTTTTCCCCATCACATTTTCCACATCAATAATTTCAATATTTTCTCATATTTTCATTTCAATAGTGATAACGATAACTTTCCACCCTTATTACCTCGGCCACCCTTATCACCACAGCCCACACCTTATTACTTCGTATTGCGGTGCACAACCCGATCCCACCGAACAATCACAATTCACAAACAATACCCCAACAATAACAATTCACAAAGAACACAATAATTCTCAAGGAACAACAACAATAATTTTCAAAGAGCAATAGCAACAATTTACAGGGACTTCCATAGCCATCGATTCCATTTCCATCGTATTCCACAACTCATATGCATTTTATGTACAACGACAATTTTCCACGACAAGCCATACATGTTATTATCATAGTTGTTCCGATTGCATCAATTACTAATTCCTTCCATCATTTGTTTCACAATTCTTACCACATAGCCGATGCACAATCATACACTTAGTTCATTGCCAATTACTTACACCATCTTATCGAAAGACATAACCACAAACACTCAACCATACCAATCATAAGAATTTCACAAGCCATCCACGTAGAAATCACATACCAAGCGCTCAAACACCAAACAAGGTGATTTTACAAAGGTCAAAGTTAGTCATACATACCTGTAGCCGAATCCCTCTTTAATTTCTACTTTCAACTTCACCAAAAAGCCTAGCAACGTCAATCTAGTGACAAATTAACACATATTTCTTAGAATCAAAGTTTACAATCACTACTCGAACACATTTAGGTTATCAACCCTCCTTCGTACAATGCTTTACTCCTACCCAATCCCTCTTACAAAATTTTAGGTTCTAAAAGATATGCATGAATGTTTCAACCTCTATTATCAAAAATCAATGCATGATACCCCCCCTAATTAAACCTGAAAGTTAATGAAAATGGGTTAGGGATTTTACCTGCAAGAATGGGGATGAAGACACTCACTTGAAATTTCCCAGCCCGGATCGTTTTAAGTGATTAATTTGAAGAAGATGACTTTCTCTCTCAAGAATCCTCCTCCCCCTCTCTTATTTTGTTTAGGAAAGTTGTTAAAAAGAGGGGTTGGGGTGTTTTATTAAAAAAGGGGGTCGGGTTTAAAATTTAGAATATTAGGAGTCCGAGTCGGGTTTGGGGTCGCACTTTGCGATCGCAGATACGAAATGCGGTCCGCATAATGGACCGCAAAAAGTGTTCCAAAAACCTGTTTCCACTGTTTGGGTATGCAGCGGAAATGCGGTCCACATACACGGTTTGCGGTCGCATAATGGACCGTATTTTTGACCTCAAATTGACTAACACATTGACTCACTTTGCGGTGGAAATGCGTTCCGCATACTAGTTATGCAGCCGCATAATGAACCGCATCTAGACCTCAATTTTAACCAAACTACTGACTCAGTATGCGGCAGGAATGCGGTCCGCATACTAGATTTACGAACGCATTCTGGACCGCAAAATGGTACTTTTCTGGAGAACTTGATTCTTTGATTTTTAAAAGCTTAGATCAATATAAAGGGTCCAAACCGCGGATCCTAATGCATTTTCGGATCTTGACACCACGAGCTACTAAGTTTTGAGCACAAATTTTTTACGGGGCCTTACATCCTCCCCTACTAAAAATCATTCGTCCTCGAATGAGGACCTTGAAAATCAGTTGGTTTTGAAAACATGCTATGCAGACTCCTAAACTTTTCACTAACTCCTATATTTTTAGAAAGATTTTGCCAGAGTTTCCTTTGTAATTTAGACATATCTACCTGACAGAGGGTCCCCGAAACAAAATTTCAAGCACCATTACACAATTACAACCATCCCTATAGCTAGTATACAATTTATTACCTTAACAATGGCACATATTCAATCACTTGCTACCTTTTGCACATAAATTAGTTATTTCAATGAGTTCCACATAACTTAACCACTTCAACATACTACATGCATATAAGTGGTTCATTACCATACTACACTACCATTAGTTGTTTACTTATCACAAGAGTCTTTATAAAACTTTTCATTTACCAAAGAGAGGTTTGCATGACCTAAGACAATCACAACAGCTATAATTTTTGCACAACTTGAGGAATTTCAATAGCATTTAGGAAGGAACCAATTTGCACACAATATTAGTTTGTTTAAGAGATAAGAGTTCGCACAATTACTACTAGACTTGTTCAAACAGATGGGGGTATTTTTCCTTCATTTCCTTTTCCGCTTCCCATGTAGCTTCCTCAACTTGTTGACTTCGCCATAATACTTTAATTGAGGCTACTTGCTTATTTCTCAACTTACGAACTTGCCTATCAAGGATAGCAACCGGAACTTCTTCATACGACAACTCTTCATTAACCTTGATGGTCTCGATTGGAACGATGGTTGATGGATCTCCAACCACTTTCTTCAACATGGACACATGGAACACCGGGTGTAGTAATGACATTTCGAGGGGCAATTCCAGCCTATAAGCCACTTTCCCTATCCTTTGAGCGATCTGATACGAACCGACATACCTAGGAGTTAACTTTCCTTTCTTCCCAAATCGCATGATTCCCTTCATAGGATATACCCTCAAGAACACCCAACCATTAACTTGAAACTCCAATTCCCTTCGACGAACGTCCGCATAGGATTTCTGGTGACTCTGAGCAGTTTTCATCCTTTCCTGAATGACTTTAACTTTCTCCATAGCCTGGTGCACAAGATCTAATCCTATCAATTCTGCTTCACCCACTTCAAACCATCCAATCGGAGACCAACACCTCCTTCCGTACAATGCCTAAAATGGGGCCATCTGGATACTAGCATGAAAGTTGTTATTGTAAGAAAATTCTATAAGTGGCAAGTGATCATCCCAATTACCTTTGAAATCCATGACACAAGCCCGCAACATATCTTCAAGCATCTGAATAGTCCGCTCGGCCTGACCATCAGTCTGCGGATGGAAAGTTGTGCTGAGATTCACCTGAGTACCCAAACCTTGCTGAAATTTCTTCCAAAAATTAGCTGTGAACTGGGCCCCTCAATCCGAGATAATAGAAAGTGGAGTGCCATAAAGCCTTACTATCTCCTTGATATACAACTTAGCATATTGTTCTGCAGTATCGGTGGACTTGACTGGCAAGAAGTGAGCTAATTTGGTGAGTCGATCCATTATTACCCAAGTCAAACTTGCGCTGAGTGCGAGGTAACCCCACCACGAAATCCATGTTGATCATTTCCCATTTCCACATTGGTATTTCCATAAGCTGAGTTAACTCACCAGGCCGCTGATGCTCAGCCTTTACTTGCTGACAATTCGAACACCTAGATACAAAGTCTGACATACCTCTCTTCATACCGTTCCACCAATAGATCTCCTTGATATCATGATACATTTTCATAGAACCTGGATGCACGGAGTACCTGGAATTATGAGCCTCCGCCATTACCCTCTCCCGAAGCTTATCCACATCCGGAACACATAACCTACCTTGACACCACAAAACACCATCTTCACCGCTGAGTGAAAATGCCGAAGTCTTGTTATTCAAAACTGCTTCCTTCATCTGAGCCAAGGCTGGATCAATAGACTGTTTTTCCTTGACTTCCGCTACAAGTGATGATTCTGCTCCGTTATGCACTATAACATTCCCCTCGTCCGATGTCGCAATGCAAACCCCTAAAATAGCCAATTGATAAACCTCCCGATCCAAGGGCCTTTGATCCACTCCCAAATGAGCCAAACTACCCATAGATTTTCGGCGAGAGCGTCAGCCACCACATTCTCCTTCCCTGGATGGTACAAAATGTTCATGTCATAATCCTTGAGCAATTCTAACCACCGCCGCTACCTTAAATTCAATTCCTTCTATTTGCACAAATACTGGAGACTCTTGTGGTCTAAAAACACATCCACATGGACCCCATAAAGATAATGCCGCCATATTTTCAAAGCGAACACCACTGCCATGAGCTCCAAATCATGCGTCGGATAATTCTTCTCGTGATTCTTGAGCTGCCTTGAAGCATACGCTATACCCTTCCCATGTTGCATAAAAACACACCCCAAACCAATCCTAGAGGCATCGCAATAAACAACAAATCCTTCCGTGCCTTCCGGCAAGGCCAATATTGGTGCCGAGGTCAACCCTGACTTCATTTCCTGAAAACTTTTCTCACAAGTGTCGAACCATCAGAACTTAACTGCTTTCTACATCAACTTGGTTAATGGGGAGGAGAGGGTAGAGAATCCTTCCACAAACCTCCGATGATACCCTGCTAGACCCAAGAAGCTACGAATCTCTGTTGGGGTCGTGGGTCTAGGCCAATCTTTCACTACTGCAATCTTCTAGGGGTCTACCTGAATCCCTTCACTAGAAACAACATGATCCAAAAAGGCAATGGACTCCAACTATAACTCACATTTTGAAAATTTAGTATACAACTGGTGCTAATGAAGAGTCTGCAGATTTTCGGATCTTGACACCACGAGCTACTAGGCTTTGAGCACAATTTTTTCACGAGGCCTTACAGCTTTGTGCTTCTGTTATAGACTTCGGAAGTTCTTTAGATCAATTCTTCCACTTGTGGAGTATGCCCACAATAATAACTACCAGTTGAGCATTCAGATGGCTCTCTATGAGGTATTATACGGGAGATGGTACCGATTTTGGGTAGTTCCTAAGGCTTCTTTTGAATCGTTTGGTTGGTAATTTGCTAGATTTTTTTGGTTCGGGGACTTGTTTGAAAGGCAAAGCTATGGTTGAGCATTGAGTTGATCCTTGTAGCGAGGTAAGTGTCATTGTTAACCTTGACTTGAGTGATTAGGACTTGTTTGTCTATTTGATACATGTTTAAATGTTGAGTACAATGTATATGTGAGGTGACGAGTACTTATGCATTGTTGTTGGGTTAAGGCATGCGGGTGGGACTTGTTCCTTGTAACTTGTTGCATACTTTGATCATGTTATCCATGCTTAGACTAGTTATTTGTTAAATTGATCGTTCTATCCGTATTTATGGTTTTTTGTGATAAATGGGTGTTGTTTCTAAAGTTGAGGTTGGTATTATGGAACCATTATTGACGTAAGGTTTGTTTTTGTTGATTTTATCTCCCTGTTGTTATATGTTCATTGTTACATGGTAAGGGAGAGTGTTAATGCACGAAGGGTGATGTTGTGCCGTATTTGAGTGTTAATGCACGAAGGGTGATATCGTGCTATATTTTGAGAATTGATGCACGAAGGGTGATACCGTGCCGTATTTATTTATTTATGATGAAAGTGAGTGTAAAAGCGTGAAGGGTGATATCGTGCTGTATTATTGTTTCATTGTGAGGTTGAGAGTAAAAGCACGAAGGGTGATGTCGTGCAGTTTTATTCATTCTGTTTATTCGTTTTTACTGGTTAAAGGCATATTGACTGTTCTGGTTATCACTTTTATTGTAATTACCGTATCTTGTATCCCTTTCGCACGTCCCCTCCCAGTAGTACATGTTTAGACTTTATTTGTTATTATCTTGTACGAATATTGTTATCTGCACAGGTTATTTATGTAGGTGTCTTGTCATAGCCTCGTCACTACTTTGTCGAGGTTAGGCTCGATACTTACAGAGTGCATGAGATCGGTTGTACTCATACTGTACTCTTCAATTCCTGTGCAAACTTTGGTACTGGCCCTAACGGTTCATGAGGTGTAGCAGCTTCGATTTACTCATTGGATACTCGAGGTAGATCTGCTGGCATCCGCGGACCTTGAAGTCTCATTCTATTTCCCCTATTTTACTGTTCTTTTCCTTCAAGACATTTGTATTTATTTCAGATCCTATTTGTAGAGATTCTAGAAGCTCGTGATTTGTGACTCCAAATCCGGATTGTATTAGATATTATGGGCTTTTATGTTATTCCACACTCAGTTTTAGTTTCTTTTGGGCTTAATTGACTTATTGAAATTGAATAAAATTGGCTTAAAGGTTCTCTAACATTGGCTTGCCTAGCAAGTGAAATGTTAGGCGCCATTATGATCCCGAAGGTGGGAATTTTGAGTCGTGACAAGTTGGTATCAAAAACACTTGGTTGCCTAGGTCTCACAAGTCACGAGCATTCTTCGTAGAGTCTAGAGGATCGGTACGGAGACGTTTGTACTTATCTTCCATAGGCTATAAAATTTAGGAACAACTTTCTCTTATATTCTTCTCTATAGTGCAATTTTATTCTCTTATTGCTAATTGAACTCTTCTACTCTAGTTCTCTCATAGATGGAGAGAACACATGCTATATCCTCAGCTTGACACCAGTCGGAGCCCCCAATGGAAGCTCCTACGAGAGGCAGAGTTGGAGGACGAGGTCGCGCCAGAGGCCGAGGCAGGGGTAGATATCAGCCTAGAGCTCGAGCAGCAGCACCAGCAGTGGAGCCTCGAGTTTAGTTTGATAAGGAGTTTCCAGCCCAGACTGTGCCTGTTGGACCAGCCCAGGTCCCGGAGGGGTTCATCGCCACTCTAGTGCTTCAGGACGCTCTAGTCCGTTTAGTGGGCCTTATAGAGAGTGTGGCCCAGGACCGTATATTCCTTATGGCACCAGCTATTTCTCAGGATAGGGGAGGACCATAGACTCCCGTACTCACACTCCGGAGCAGATGGCTCCCCAATACCAGACTTCAGCAGCCCAGCTAGTTGGAGTAGTTCAGTCGGTTATTGCGGCACAGGTCGGTGATGGGCCAACCATGTCTTTTGAGGGCTTATTGAGATTGGACAAGTTTACAAGGCTCTTTCCAGTTCACTTTAGTGGTACACCTTCTGAGGACCCACAAGATTATCTTGACTGTTGCCATGAGGTGCTGTGGAACATAGGGATAGTAGAGACCAATGGGGTCGATTTTGCTGTGTTTCAGATGATGGGTTCCTCCACGAGATAGTGGAAGGATTTTGTATCGACCAGACCAACTGGATCGCCTGCTCTTACTTGGAACCAGTTCTCTCATATATTTCTTGAGAAGTTCCTTCTTGTCATACTGAGAGAGGATTATCATAGGTAGTTTGAGTGTTTCCAGCAGGACAGTATATTTGTCACTCGGTATGAGACCCGTTTTGTGGATCTGGCCCATCACGCTATTCTTTTGCTTCCTACAGAGAGATAGAGAGAGAGGGGGGATGGGGAGGTTTAATGAGGGACTCGCTCAGCCTATCAAGTTGTAGGTGGCTAAGGAGATCGGGAGTGAGATATCTTTTTAGACAGCTGCTAATATTGCCAGACGAGTTGAGATGGTTCATGCACATGGGGAGGTCAGGGGTCTGACAAGAGGCCTTGTTATTCCGGTGGGTTTAGCGGTACCTTATCTGGAGGCAGGGGTACTTTTTGTAGAGTCCATCCTCCCAGACCATTTCATTCAGCACTCCAGGCATCCCATAATGCTTCAGGTGGTTGTGGCCCTCATATGTCTCATTACGACCAGCTAGCCTACAGTACACCACCAGCTCCTATTAGTGCACCTCTGCTCCAGAGCTTTCAGGGGGTCACTCAGGTCAACGGGATAGTTTCAGGGTCAGCAATCACAGTAGCCCAGATTCTGTTATACTTGTATTGATTCGAGTCACAATGCTAGATTTTACCCCCGGGCATCGAGTAGCTCAGAGCATCAGGGTTCTTGTGCCATGGTTCCAGCATCGGGTCATTCTCCACCCGATCAGCCAACTAGAAGTAGGGGTCAGGCAACTAAAGGTGGAGATCAGGCTGCTAGCGGTGGAGGCCAGCCAGCTAGGGTCTGTCCTAGATATGTATTTTAAAGTGGTGGGACCCAGCCCTAATGCTATGCTTTTCTAGCCAGGCCTGAGGCTCATTCATGCTCCTATGTATGTGTCCACACATATGGGAGATGCTATCGTTGTAGATTATGTTTATCATTCATGTGTGGTTACCATTGGGAGTCTTGAGACTAGTGTAGACATTCTACTTCTTGATATGGTAGATTTGATGTTATCATGGGTATGGGTTGGTTGTCACCTTATCACACTATATTGGATTGTCATGCCAAGACGGTGACCTTAAACTTGCCAGGGTTGCCTCGATTAGACTGGAGAATGACTCCTAGCTATTCTACCAGTAGGTTTATCTCTAATCTGAAGGCTCGACATAGGGTCGAGAAGGGGTATCTAGCTTATTTGTCTTATGTCTGCGATTCTAGTACGAAGTTTCCTTCCATGGATTCAGTACCAGTTGTTCGTGAGTTTCCAGATGTATTTCCTGCAGACCTGCTTAGGATGCCACCCGACAGGGATATTGACTTCTGTATTAATTTGGCTTCGGACACTCAGCCCATTGCTATTCTGCCAAACCGTATGGCCCTGCCAAAGTTGAAAGAGTTAAAGGAGCAGTCACAATATTTGCCTAATAAGGGCATCATTAGACCTAGTGTCTCGCCCTGGTATGTGCTCGTGTTGTTTGGGAAAAAGAAGGATGGATTGATGAGGATGTCCATAGATTACCGACAGTTAAACAAAGTCACCATCAATAACAAGTATCCATTGTCGAGGATTGATGACTTATTTGATTAACTTTAGGTTGCTAAGGTGTTTTCAAAGACTGATTTGAGGTCTGGCTAATATCAGTTGAGGATTAGGGTATCTAATGTCCCTAAGATAGTTTTTTGGACTCGATATGGGCATTATTAGTTTCTAGTGGTGTCATTTGGGTTGACCAATGCCCCAACAACATTTATATATTTGATGAACCAGGTGTTCAAACCTTATTTGGAATACTTTGTGATTGTCTTTATTGATGATATCTTGATTTACTCCAGCAGTCGAGAGAAGCATGAGTAGCATCTTCGGATCGTACTTCAGAATTCAGACTTTAAGAGACAACTAGTTATATGCTAAGTTTTCAAAATACGAGTTTTGGTTGGACTCGGTTGCTTTCTTGGGGCACTTAGTATAGACTGAGGACATTCAGTTTCCTAAGAAGATTAAGGCAGTTTAGAACTAGCTTAGACCCACTTCAGCTACAGAGATTTGGAGTTTCTTGGATTTTGCGGGTTATTACTGTCGGTTCGTGGAGGGTTTTTCATCTATAGTAGCCCCATTGACTAGGTTGACCTAGAAAGGTGCCCCGTTCAGATGGTCAGACTAGTGTGAGGTGGGCTTTCAGAAGCTCAAGGCTACTTTGACTATGGTTCCAGTGTTGGTTTTACCCATAGGTTCGAGATCTTACAGGGTATATTGTGATGCAGATCATATTGGACTTGGTACGGTATTGATGCACGATGGCGGGGTGATTGCATATGCGTTGCGTCAACTGAAGGTTCATGAGAAGAATTACCATGTTCATGATTTAGAGTTGGAAGCCATCCTTCATGCGCTGAATATTTGGAGGCACTATCTTTACTACATGTCGTGTGACGTATTCACGGATCATCGGAGATTGCGGTATTTGTTCAAACAAAAGGAGCTCAATTTGAGTCAGAGGAGGTGGTTGGAGCTATTGAAAAAATATTATATCACCATCTTGTATCATCCCAGGAAGGCCAATGTGGTGGCTGACGCCTTGAGTAGAAAGTCAGTAAGTATGGGTAGCCTTGCGTACATTCCAGTCGGTGAGAGACCGCTTGTTAGATGTTCAGGCCTTGGCCAATCAGTTCCTCAAGTTGGATTTTTTAAGCCCAATCGCGTTCTAGCTTGTATAATCGCCCAGTCTTCCTTGTTTGAGTGCATTAGGGAGCGACAATATAATGACCCTTATTTTTTTGTCCTTAGAGATACAACGCGGTACGGTGATGCCAAGCAGGTTACTATTGGAGATTATGGAGTTTTGAGGATGCAGGTTCATTTTTGCGTGCCTAATATAGATAGACTTCGTGAGTTGATTCTTGAGGAGGCCCACAGTTCTCAATATTCTATTTATCCTAGTGCCGCCAAGATGTATTAGGACTTGTGGAAACATTATTGGTGGAGGAGGATGAAGAAGGACATAGTTGCATATGTATCTCAGTGTCTAAATTGTCAGCAAGTAAAGTATGAGCATCGGAGACCTGGTGGTTTGCTTCAGAAGTTAGGGATTCCTGAGTGGAAGTGGGAGCGTATCACTATTTATTTCGTTGTTGGACTCCCACAGAGTCAGAGGAAGTTCGATGCAGTTTGGGTCATTGTGGACAAGCTGACCAAGTCAGCGTATTTCATTCTTGTGGTAGTTACATATTCTTCAGAGCGGTTGATTGAGATTTACATCTGCGAGATCGTCCGCCTTCACGGTTTGCCTGTATATATCATTTCTGAACAAGGTACGCAGTTCACCTTGCACTTCTGGAGGAGAGTACAACGTGAGTTGGGCACACAGGTTGATTTGAGTATATCATTTCATCCTTAGATGGAAGGACAGTCCGAGCGCACGATTCAGATATTGGAGCATATGGTCTGCGCTTGTGTTATAGACTTTGGAGGTTCTTCGGATCAGTTCTTTCCACTTGTGGAATTTGGCCACAATAACAACCACCAATTGAGCATTTAGATGGCTCTCTATGAGGAATCATACGGGAGGCAGTGCTGATCGTGGGTAGTTTCTAAGGCTTATTTTGGATCGTTTGGTTGCTAATTTTCTAGATTTTGTTGGTTCGGAGGCTTGTTTGAAAGGCAAAGATGTGGTTGAGCTTTGAGTGGATCCTTGGAGTGAGGTAAGTGTCGTTTTTAACCTTGACTTGAGAGATTAGGACTTGTTTGTCTATTTGCTGCATGTTTAGATGTTGAGTACAACGTATATGTGAGGTGACGAGTACTTATGTGTTGTTGTTAGATTAAAGCATGCAGATGGAACTTGTTCCTTATAATTTGTTGCTTAGTTTGATCATGTTATCCATGCTTAGACTAGTTACTTGTTAAATTGATCGTTCTTTCCGCGTTTATGGGTTTTTTTGTGATAATTAAGAGTTATTTCTAAAGTTGAGGTTGGTATTGTGGAGCCATTATTGACGTAAGGCTTGTTCTTGTTGATTTTATCTCCCTGTTGTTATATGTTCATTGTTTCATGGTAAGGGAGAGTGTTAATGCACGGAGAGTGATGTCGTGCTGTATTTGAGTGTTAATGCACGAAGAGTGATGTCGTGCCATATTTTGAGAATTAATGCACGAAGGGTGATACCGTGCCGTATTTATTGATTTATGATGAAAGTGAGTGTAAAAGCACGAAGGAAGTTGTCGTGTTGTATCATTGTTTCATTGTGAGGTTGAGAGTAAAAGCACGAACGGTGATGCCGTGCAGTTTTATTCATTATGTTTATTCGTTTTTACTGGTTAAAGACATATTGACTGTTCTAGTTATCACTTCTATTGTAATTACCGTATCTTGTACCCCTTTCGAATGTCCCCTCCCAATAGTACATGTTTAGTTGTTATTTGTTGTTATCTTGTACGAATATTGTTATCTGTACAAGTTATTTACGTGGGTGTCTTGTCATAGCCTCGTCACTACTTTGTCGAGGTTAGGCTCGAAACTTACAGAGTATATGGAGTTGGTTGTACTCATACTACACTCTGCACTTCTTGGGCAGACTTTGGTACTGGCCCCAACTGTTCGTGACGCGTAGTCGTGTAGCAGCTTGGATTTGCTCATTGGAGACTCGAGATAAATCTGCTGCCATCCAAAGACCTTGAAGTCCCCTTCTATTTTCCCTATTTTACTGTTCTTTTCGTTCAAGAGAGTTGTATTTATTTCAGACCCTGTTTGTAGAGATTCTAGAAGCTCGTGAATTGTGATTACAGATCTGGATTGTACTAGATAGTATGGGCTTTTATGTTATTCCACACTCAGTTTTAGTTTCTATTTGGCTTAATTGACTTTACTTATTGAAATTAAATAAAATGGCTTCAAGGTTCTTTAACGTTGGTTTGCATAGCAAACAAAATGTTAGACGCCATCACGTTCCTGAAGGTGGGAATTTCAGATCGTGACATCAAGGGTCACAATATTACTAGTTGATGGAGCTTTTGAGTTCAATAATATTTGATAGCAATCTATTTTATACAATTTTCATAACTTTCAAGATTTAAATTCATTAAATTATTCATACTTTAACTTTAACACAATACCGTGCTTCGCAAAATCAAACTCACTAATATATACTATCAATAAATGTGGTTAGATGGATGAGATCAACTTATTTTTAATTAGAATCTCGAATTCGAGCACTAAGTATGGAGGAACCTTGATCGAGAATGTTTCACCCATTAAATTTAATATTCCTTATGCAAAGCGAATCTGTACTAATCAGGCCAAGATATAGTTGATACCAAATAATTATGCTAAATAAATATTAACAATATAATACGTATATGTCAAATTAATATCTTAAAATTTTCATGCTTAAATAAAAGGAATTTTTACACCCTATAGAAAACCTTAGTATCATATTTATCAATAATAAATACTATTTTAAAATATTACATCCTATAAATACCTTTTATCCTTTATAGCAAAAAATCTAAATATAGTTACATCCTACAATTAAGGCACCATATATGCTAAATATTATTTTTCTCTCTCCCTTTTTGTATTTTCTCTCACATAATTATCGCGTATCTGCAAACCCCAATACAATCTCTCTTTGTTTGCATACAATCAGACTCTCTTCTCCCACAAACCCTAGTTTCTTAACTCTTCTCCCACCCAAATTCTCAATTTTCTGCTCCGCGTCACCAACGTTATCATCAGCCATTGTTTGGGCCGGAATATGAGCAACCACACTCGCGTACTTCACAGATTGAATCCATGGTGGAGAAACCTCCTGGGCTATCGGAGGCAATTAGGAGGTTCGGCGGCCCAATTGGAGGAGTGTTCATGTATCAATGGAACAAAACGGGTATAAAAGAGTAAATTTGGATGAAATGTGTTGATGAAACACAGGGATCAAAAGATTATATGAAAATGTTTATGAGTTTTGGAGAAATTAGCGGGTGGGTTACAAGATCCAGAAAAGCTAGGAGTGGGGAAGAGAGAAGAGAAGCAGAGAGAGAAACCTTAGCTAGAAGTGTATTCGAATGTATTCTTCAGCTGTATTCACTTGTATTCAGGTTTAATCAGTTGTATTTAACTATTTTATTCAGCAGTAGTTAGTTGTATTCAAGTGTTTTATACAAGTATATTCAGTTGTATTCAGTTATATTCAACTATTTTTTTCAGTAGAAGTTAGTTGTACTTTGTTGCATTCAAGAGTTTATTCCGTTGTATTTTTGTTGTATTCAAGTGTTTTATTCAGATGAATTAAGGTGTATTTTGTTGTATTCAACTGTATTATTCATATGTATTTCTCTTTATTCAGCTATAATCTTTATTATGTATCTTTCAAATACAGATTAATGAGGGATCGTTTTAGTTCGTTGAGTTAAATTAGGAGAATATCATATGATTTTATTTCCTTCCGTTTTTAGCGCAGATATTTTGGCTGTATTTAATGTTAATGTCGCTTGAATACAGCTAAATACATGTCAAACTTAGCTGGAATTCCAGATTTTATGCCGATTTTTTTGGTTGTATTAATGAATACAACATCTTAAATACATGAAATACATTGTATAAAAACATAAAAGGTACCTATAATACGTAATATAGCAAAGGGTATCTATAAATAATTAATTAGACCAAAAAGACATGCTTTATGAAAAATTCCCTAAATAAAAAGTGATAGGAGTAAAATATGAAATAAGCACACGCCCCCAAGCCGCTAAGATGTTATTGACTTATTTATCCTAAACTCTGAGAGGGAAGAAGAAAT
>MU759084.1:448475-461921 GCA_026770625.1 Nicotiana glauca | reverse complement strand
GCGTTGCACGCATGCGAAGATGCTGTAGACTGTAGGAGCAGAGGAGAGATCTACACAAAGGATACGACAGAAGATGGTGTGCTAACGGCGTGTCAAAAAAATAAATAGAGGGATTTGCATGTGAAAGTGAAAAGAGGAATCAATCAACACAGCGCCTATTGCGGAAGAGGAGCTTCGATCGCGCCGTCAGTGGGCGTGCTTCATTTCAGGCCTCTACTGTTTCTTCGCTTTTCACTCGCATCTTCTCTTCTTTTATTTTTTTTCTCCTAGAGATTCTATCCACTGTTTATTTGCGACTTGGTCCCTTAGGTTGTAACTTTATTGTTTTTATTAGAAATGTGCAGTTATTTATTACTAACTGAGTGTTATAAATAAAATTTTATTTATGGTAAATGTTCATATTAGAGAGATTTTAGGGTTTATTACTTGGTGGCTAAGTAAACCTCTGCCTATAAATAGAGGGTTGTATTCTATTGTAATTCATCCCAAAGCAATAAGAATTCTCTCTCCCTACTTTTCTTTGCAATACTTTTCTTCTTCTTTTATTGTTTTATAGTAACACGTTATCAGCACGAGACTCTAACCAATTTAGTAGAAGCTTTGGGATTGAGCATAATGATTGTCAATTGTTTCATGAACTTCATTCATGATTAAATTTTGGATTTAAGATAAGTATTTTACTTTATTTTTTAATTTTAAATTATTAAAATTCTATAATTTGATTTTATATACAAGCAAAGACAACAAAGTTTGATTATAACTCTAATGGAGTTAGTAAGAAATTATAATCACTCAAAGTGGTAAAATTTCTATGTCTTGCCATGATCAAAGTTATATATGATCCTGAGCACAAGAAGTGAAAACTCATCCCATTGAATTTGCTCCATTCTCATTCCCTTAAGAGATGTGATAGCAATATGTGATAAGTCTGAAAGAAGACAAAATTATTCCTATAAAGGTATCAATAGATGTGGACGTGGTAATAGACGAAATTATAATCGGTGAAAGTAATATTTGTCATCGATTTGACATGAGATTTTATTAAGCACATATAGATGATTATGGTCCATTCATGATGTGAATGTCACAACATCTGATTTATGAATACATATTCATTCTTGGAAGAATATGAACGTGCGTACTTAAAGCATCTCAATCTCAGGGCATCATCAGAGACATTATTCTGCTTATGCATTGCACATACACCCAAAAAGTTCCTAAGGTGCTGTGGTGGATCATCATCAGTGGAATTTCTGAAGAACCCCTCTGCCTTGAGCATAAGGATCAAACCATGTTCCACTTTAAATGTTGCAGCTCCAACCACAGGAGGTACAATAGGATCGGTATCATCAATGTACTTTTCGATGTCTGCAAAGGGATTCTCTCCCAGATCTACCTCAATGTCATCACTAGATTCAGACATGTTTCCCTATCAACACCAAGAAAAACAAGCAAAGTGTGATAGAATAGAATTAGACGCACAGTAAAGTGCACACTAATAAGTAATTTCAAGACCGTATTCCCCGACAACGACACCAAAATTTAATATGCACAAATTACACTTTAATAAATAGTGTAAGCCGGTCGATGTAAAATATAATAACCCAACAAGGTTGGGGTCGAATCCCACAGGGAATAGGTGTGAAAAGGTTACTTGTTCAGTGTGTTGCTCGACTCGAGTTCGATCTCTATTCGGTTAATTGTAACAAGAGAGAATGATATAGGGTGACAAGAGTATGTATGATTGTTTGAGTTTAAGTAACAACTAATTTAAACAATTAATGAGTAAACAAGTGGATAAGAGCAACCAAGGTTGTGTCCCCTTCAATGTAGTGTAATGTCAACAGGTGTTAATATGATATATTTCTAATGGAAGGTTCTTTAGATATGCAATTGATGTCTAAGATACTACCCACTATTTCCCAATGAATGAGTAGTATTTCCTCTTTATGATTTTCCCAAATATAAAAGAGTTGCACTTAAGAACCATCAATAAATGCCAATTAAAACACACTTATTCCTAAGCAATTTTATCAAACAAGGTTTAAAGCCTTGAGTCATTGATATTTACTTCTACCAAATCCTATCCCACTTTCCCAAGCAAAGCAAGAATTTAATGGCTTTTGTTAATGTTTGCAACCACCAACAATAAATGAAGAATGAGAAGTAAATAAATATCAACCAACCATTATATATATATATATTAAATGTTAAACACCCATTGACATAACACCCATTTAGGGTCCACAAACTTAGTATTTAAAACTAGCTACACATGCTAAAACACAAAAACCAGCTAATCATAAATGTCATAAATGCTTACAATGGAGGGAATCTTCACCCAAAAGCTTCCAAAAAGAGAGAATATTAATCTGATAGAATGTAGCTTAAAAGTGAAACAAGATGAGCCCACAAAGGTCTCTTAAAACTATTTATAGAGGGACCAATTTTGGGACAGAAAATGGACAAGTTTACCCTTTCAGGTCACGCATGCGACCGCAGACTTGTCGCATAACAGGTCTGCGGTCCGCATTTTGAACAGCCTCTCCGCAAATCCAAAACCCTAGTGATCAGGCCTTCATCGCAGTTCCATTCTGCGGTCCGTATTTGAGTTATGCGACCGCAGATTGCATCGCATCTTTGACCCTGAGTTTTCTTCTTGTTCATTCTGCAGTACATCTGCGGTCCGCATGTTGATTCTGTGATCCCAGATTGCGCCGCATTCTTGACATGGTTTTTAGCTCCAGACTCTGTAATGTTTTGCGATTTGAGATACGATTCTGCGGTCGGGCATGTGTGATCTACGACCGCAGAATGGGCCGCAAATTTGCATTTGTGCAATATTATGCTCTTTTCTTCTCTTTTTGCTTCCATTTTCATATCCTTGGTGTTCCCTTCCTCTTGTGCTGTAAGAACAACAAATCTACATGAGTATCAGTTATAATTGCATTAAAACAAGATAGAATCTAAGCAATTAGTATTGAAATGTGCCAAAATTCTCCGGCACATCATTAAGCCCTTCTTCCACCATACCTCCCATCTTCGCTACCTTGTTAAAAAACTTGCCTATGGCCTATATCATACGGACAAAGTAATTAGGCTCCAAAGCCTATAGAAAGTACTCCACCATTTCATTTTCCTTCATCAGAGGGTTGACTCTTACCGCTTGTTCTCTCAAGTGAAAACCATATTCTCTAAAAATTTCTCCTGGTTTTTTATCTATCACAATCAGGGACAAACTATCTGGAACGATTTATATGTTGTATTGGAAGTGTTGCGCAAATGCTTGGGCTATATCATCCCAGGTATACCATCTGTTGTGATCTTGATGTGTGTACCGCTCTAACGCCGTGCCACTCAGACTCTGGCTGAAGTATGCCATGAATAGCTCATCTCTCCTACCAGCTCCTCTAATTTTACTACATAATCCCCTCAAGTGGGCCACCGGGTCTCTGTGCCCGTCATATAGGTTGAATTTAAGCATCTTGAATCTAACAAGAAATTGAACATCAAGAAATAGACACAAATGTTTGTAGGCTACGCTCATCTGGGGTGCCAATCCCTACATGTTTCTGAAGGATTGTTCCAGGCTTCTTACCTTCATAAACATCTCCTCCTATTCCAGGTTCTTAGGTGGTTTCTCAGTCTCAACAGGGAGGTCAAAACAAGGAGTGTAGGAGTAATGATATGGGGCCTTGAAAGTAGCTCTAGGGGATAGTACTGATTATAGTAGGTCAGGAATAATAGCTCACTAGAGGATTGATGCAGTGTAGTTGGCGGGGGTGCTACGAAAATAGGGGTGGCTAGTAGATGGGGGTATGGAATTGTTTTTGTTGGTGGTGCTTGTACGGTTCGGGAAGTGGTGCCTTGATAGTGGTGGTAATGGGTGAAGCCAGGTGCATGTTGTGGGGATGAATCAACAGTGGGAGGTTCTTGTAATAGAGATAATGGTGGGATGAAAGCAGGGTTGGCAGGGTATGATGGTAGGGGATGCCCTTTCAGCCATGTTTGGTACATTTCGGCCATATGATGTTTCAACTTGTGTAGCTCCTCTTTCATGCTAACCTCAGACTCTTCCACCTCTCTCGACGGATCAATAACACTTGTATCCGATTCTTGGCCAGCCATGATCAACTTATTTTAAACATGGTGTTGTATGGGTGGTTATCAGAATGCCGAACAAACTAACCACCTGCCTGAATTTGATGCCAACAAGCAAATTTGTAAGTGATTAAGAGCTTAACAGATAGGCAACAGCATGTTGGGGATGCAATACATCTAAGAAGTTAACCATTTCTATTATGCATTTGAACGGCTGCTTGTTTCATCCCGTCTTTCAATAATCTTTTCATTTTGCATTTTTCTTTCTCACTTTCCTTTTCATTCCCGCCTTTCTTTGTTGGTTCTTTTCCCTTCTTTTATTCTTGTATTTTCTGTTCCTCTCTTGTTTTGCCATTATTTCATTCCCCTCAATTTCTTTTATTTTCACTCTTTTTCTTTTCATTTTATGGTTTTGACCGAATCCTATGGGGATTGCCAACGTATCATGACGCCATGAATCAAACCAAGGGTAGTTCTTGGGATAAATGCAAAATAAAATGACACATTTTTAGTTTTTCTTCAAATATTATAAAATAAAACCAGATAAAAACATCCTGATTACAACGACTTCCCTACAGACTTAAACATTTTAAAAACTAAATCAAGACTTAATGGACTAATAGACTCTAAAAGAAATTGCAACACAGACTCGAAAAAATAGAATCAAGAATACACAAGTGCTTCCACTGGTGCTCTAGCTGGCCTTGCTGCGAGCTATGCACCAGGTCTTCTTGCAGACAAAACAAGTCATCCATGATCTATCGGACATAAATCATAACTGAAGCGAAGAACACGGACTGTGTCATGTCTTCACATTCGTTGCACTTCATCACAATGTAGTCCGCACTCCTCATAACCCTTTCCATGATAATACCCTTCTCTTGTAGCAATAATCTAATTTGCTATGATCGGGCCCCCAAAACTTGTTTGGCAGTATGATTTTGCTCTTGAAGCTATTGCATGTCCTTTCGTAACTGCGACATCAAGGCATAGTAATGTTCCCTTTTTGCATTGAAATCTCATGCGTGCTTGGTAATTTTGTTTTCAAGGACATTGATCCTTTTCTTTAGACCCACCATTCCTCTATCGTACTTCTCTTTCAGCTGTCGGACGAAACTTGCCCGTCCCTCTACATTCTTAGCTAACTTGACTTAGGCTTTCACTAACTCCTTTTTGGTCTTTTCCAGGTTAGCCTCGTAATCATCTACCTTTTTCCTAAGGCCGTTTATGAGCTTCTCATCTTGTCTACTTCTGACCGGATTTTCAGCGGCAATTTTCATTCTTTGAATTTGACCTCGTAGGACTTCATTTTCCTGGGCGAATTTCCTTATTTCTCCTCCAGCTTCTTGAATTTGTAGATCATTATTGATCTCAATGTTTCTCAATTTCTCTTCTAGTGTGTTAATGGTAGCTTGATACTTTTTATACATTTCTCCCAAAACCAACCTTTTCCTGACTTTGTCATCAAAATCCTGCATATTTGGTTTTTTGTTGGTCTCTAGGGCTCTAGTTCGGGTTGTGGCTCGTTGCTTACACCTTACTTTCTTTCGAACCACACTGCATAATTTGGATTCACTTCCCCTTTGGCAAACATCTAGTACATTATTGCCATTTTTAGATACCAACAACTGTTCCAATCCTGATGGACTGAAGCATTGGGAAACACAGCCTCTGGATGGAGCTCGATGACCTGGGTGGTTAGATCTTCATCTTCAAGCACCACCTGACATCTCCCTAGCTGCCTTAAGAACCTCTGTGGTGTGTATGGCTGGACACTCCTAAACCCTATCAACATCAAATAACCTTTTGTAGATGTCATACATATGATTTCTGTCATCGGGAGCCATCATATTGTCCATTCAACTTGACATGCTTTCAGAGCTTTCAAATGGTAGATCCAAGCTTCAAATCGTTCCGGAGCATTGTAATCTTTCACCCTTTCTTCATAGCTTTGGATGAATTTATCTTTGCTTAAATCATAGCTCATGAACTTGGGGTGATGGAGAAGGTGCTCGATCAACCACACTTATAAAAGGACACTGCAACCCTCGAAGATTTGGGCCCCGGATCGACGCAATATCAACGCCCGGTATATATCTGCCAGTACCACAGGAGAAAGTGTGTGATATTCCTTTGTAATAAGGGTTTGTGCAACTCTAGGCGGGTATCTACCATCCCTTAAACATTTGGTAAGACTATTATTCCCTGGAATGCAACTATGAAGCCGAACCTACGATGAATTTGCCAAATGTTCTTGTCCTGTTTGTTGTTCAATCCTTTTTCATGTGTTTCAAACCCAATCAAATGCACGAATCTGGAATACAAAAATTGAAAGCAACAACATCCTTTGTCCACATGAGCCTTCTTCATTTGTTTGCTGATATAAAGAAGATCAAAGAATTTGTGCACTGATGGGGCTCTCGGGAATATCAACTATTGTTTTCTCAAGTCCCGGGCAAAATGAATGTATCCAGTTATCTCTTCCAGTGTAGGGATGACCTCAAAATCTGAGAAACGAAAGACATTGTGCACAGCGTCCCAAAAGGTTACCAAATCTTGGATCACATCTTCCTATGGTTTGATATCCAAAATGTCAGTGAGAGCACCCAACTGTTCCTTTACCCAGCTTGACCCTCTTTATCCAAATCATACCACCACATGTGCAACTGTAACTGAGCCTGCTCTATGATAAGTAGTTTCGGGTCATAGGCAATGTTCATCTTGCTACCTGTGCATTGTTAGGGTTAGGGTTGACTCTGATAGATTTTTAAGGAAAAAGTTTTTGACTCCCAAAGGAATGAGCGAAAGAAAATGGCCCTTTTCCCTTCTTCACAGAAGTGGCTGCTTTCGTAAATGTGGCCCCATCGCAATTTCAAGGTCGGGGAAGACACTTAGAAAAATTACCCCTTATTGACCGATTTGTTCATTCTACAAAAATATCCCTTCGGCAGTTGAAAAAATCTTCTAAGGCTATCTCGGTGAGAACGACACCGAAGCTGGGTCGGCTTATCCTACAACTTCACTTTATTTCGTTAATTTTGCAAAAAAAGGTCGAACTCTATGTAGGTTGCCTACGTATCCCACATCCGGTGAGAATCAGACCTGTGTAGTTCAGGCAACTTCGACATAATTTTGCAAGAAAACACGAATGACTCGTTTTGAAAAGTCCTTTTATGCTTCTTCTTTTTTTCAAATCCCATTTTTTGGAAAAATTTGGTAAATTTTCTGTCACGACCCGGATTTCCCACCTTGGGAGTCATGACGACGCCTACTATTAGGAGCTAGGCAATCCAATAATTTATTACCTCTTTTAGCAAACATCAAAAATTTTATAAAACGAAACATGTAATAACATAAAAGGAAGTCTCAAATGTAAATAACTGAAACAACTGCATAAGTTCCAATACAAATCTCTAGCCAAGATTGGTTTCGCAACACTCACGAACTTCTAATATTTTCTAAATACAATGGACTGAAAGAAATCATAATCTATTTGTTTCGGTACAAGGATAACAAACTGAAATAAAGATAGAGGAGACTCCAGGACCGCGTACATCAGCAAGGCTACCTCGGTGTCTCTGGACTGAAGGTCTACTCCCAATCTACTGTTGCTGACCAAAATCTTCTCCAATACCGTGATCTGTGCAAAAGAGCACAGAAGTGTAGCATCAGCAGAACCGACCCCATGTGCTGGTAAGTGCGTAGCCTAACCTCGGCTAAGTAGTGACAAGGCTAGGTTGGACATCACAAAAACCTGTACAGACAAATATATATATGAGTACAACAGGAAAAAAGCAAGAAAATAATAATTTAGACTAGGGAGGGGAGCATGCTTCCTGGATAACAGTTAGAAAAAGACATCAGGAATAATACTAAGTACATCTACAATTTAATTTCTAACAATAATGAATAGACAAAACAACTTTCATATTCAACTCATCTCATTGCAGGCTTGAAACCCGATCCCATTTCTAAATATCTCGTGGTTGGCATACCACCCGCTCCCATTTTAGTATATGTCATACGTGGTAGGTGTACCACTCGCTCCCTTTCAATATATAGCATGTGGTAGGCGTACCACTCGCTCCCATTTCCTATCACTTGTAGTAGGCATACCACTCGCTCAGATTTCATATCACTTGTGGTAGGCGTACCACCTGCTCCCAATTCATATCACTTGTGGTAGGCGTACCACCTGATCCCAATTCATTACAATACAAGATCACAGAGAAATCCCAACAAGGGAATGGGTAATATAATAAACTTCGCGGCAAGGGATCAAAAGATCAAATCAACTATCCCGACAAAGGAGATTCCAGCTATAACCAAACTTATTCAATTTCTAATAAACATAAATAATACCAATGCTCAGTCATAACAATTACTTGCTTGGTTTTAAAGATCTTCAACCAAGATTTCATAAGCACCATTTAAGAATACAACGACTTAGCAATTTAAGACTTACCGTCATGCTAGACACCAATGTATAGGTACTCGTCACCATGCCTATACACCATAATCAATCAATTAGCAAGTAACAAAACAAGACTCACTCCTACTCCCTCAAGCTAGGTTTAAACTAAACACTTACCTCAAACTTCAACAGACAACTCAATCCTCAACAATTGCTTTTCCTCTCGAATTCGGCTCCAACTCGACCAAATCTATGCAATAAGGACTTCATGTTACCAATATGTGCTAAACAAATCAAACCCGATGATTGATTATAGCTTTTTCATCAGTTTACCCAAAAGGTCAAAAATGCCCCCGGGCCCACATGGTCAAAACTCGAGATTCAAACCAGAACATGATTACCCATTCCCCCACGAACTCAAATGTATAAGTTATTTTTGAATCGGGCCTTGAATTGAGGTCCAATACCACCAATTTTAGAAAACCTAGTTATACCCCAAATTCCCAAATTTCCCCATTGAAATCTTTGTTTTGAAGTTGGAATTATGTTTAAAGATGTTAAGGAGTAAAGGAAATAAGTTTGAAATGACTTACCAATCGTTTTGAAGAAGAAGAATCGTTTGGAAAATCGCCTCTTGTGTTTTGGGTTTTGAAAAAGTGAAAAATGACTGAAAATCCCAACCTTTTATACCCTACCAGAGGCTCAGTGCGAACCGCGCAAAAGTGCACCGTGGCCGCGCTGAGGGACTAGAAGAAAATGACCCTTTCTGAACCCACCAAGCGCGGACTGCACTGATTAGTCACGCGGCCGCGCTGGTCGACTTGAACCAATGGCCTTCTGAACCTAGCAACGCAGACCGCGTAAGAATGCACCGTGGCCGCGCGGCTTCCAGCGTTGACTGTGCGGAATCGACCGCGGGCGCGCTGGGGGACTGCAACTCCCTGAACCTACAACCATCCGATAATTCTATCCTAAGACCTCCTGGGACCTACTCAAAACTCACCCGAGCTCTCATGCTCCAAACCGAACATACATATAAACTCAAAAACATACTACGGACTCATCCGTGCGATTAAATCACCCAAAAAACATCATAAATCATCAAATTAGGCCTCAAGACGCATGATTTCCTTCCATTTTCCATAAAGCATCAGGTTTAGAGTTTCTAGTCCAAAATACGTCAACCGATGTCCAAATTCAACAAAACTTTACAGAAAATACTTTAAACATATATAAGACTTGTATCGGGCATTGGAACCAAAATATGATTCCGATACCACAGTCTTTTAATTAAATTTTATTTTAAATTTCTTTAATAATTTCAGAAAAACAATTTCACAGAAAAATTCATTTCTCGGGTTCTAGACTTCGAAATTTGACTCCGGGCATATGTCTGAGTCCCATATTTTTCTACGGACCCTCTGGGACAATCAAATTGTGGGTCCGGGTCCGTATATCGAAAAAGGTTGACCGAAGTCAAATATATCCATATTAATATCAAAATTTATCATTTTTCATATAGAATTCATATTTAAGCTTTTTGGCTATGCGTCTGCACTGTGCATGCAAATCGAGGCTACCCCAAATGAGGTCTTCGAGACCTCGGAAGCACAAAATAGTAGGGAAATAAGTGATGCCCCTTTTAGTCGTCACAGTTTTTGCATATTTTCAAATATCGAGATTTTTAAAATGAATTTATTTCCTACATGCGACTCTCTTAATTTTCCCTGATTGTCTCTCCTAGCCAGTTAGCATACAGGCCGAAACAAATAAATGTTCATATAACACGTAAGATGTATCAGGAGGATCTGTTATTTTAGGTACACCTGTCCTAGACGGACCCAACCCCTATTTTGAGACACATAAGCTAAATGCACGTGATGCAAACAAATGTTTCTACTAGGGATCTGACATGAGATTACATTTTTCAAAGTTTAAACTAGGGGTTATGTTCTAGACTGCGTTTATCCGAGTGGACAACTCAAGCCGAGGTGGGGGTAATGTACCGAGAGCACTAAAGTCTGCCCGACCTTATTTTTGACCCATGCCTCGTTCTAACTAGTATGACTTATAACAGAAAGTGGGCCACGCGAATGTGTGCACCAAATATTAGAAGACTCAGAAGGGTGGCTTAAGAATGTATTTTAATAACATTCAAACAATATTGCAATGGCACATAAATGGTAATTAGCATATTGGGTTCATAAAATCCAATAATATCAACAATAAATAAAGCCAAGAAAAATCATATTAAAAGCTCAAATTCTTGAACCGTAAACCAGATGTTCTGGGTTATGATCCCTAGCGGAGTCGCTACAGCTGTCACACCTCCTTTTTACTACCCACTAAAGGGGATATAAGGGAGTTTTTTCAATTTAAGTGACAATCGAAATAGGATTATTATTTAAGATTAGATTCGCCACTTGGGATAGTTTATGGTATCCTAAGTCACCGGTTTAGAATCCCAAATCGAGTAGATTTGAATATGTTTTAATGTCTGTAAAACACAAAAATTCAGGTAAGGAATTTTGTTAACCTGGGAGAAGGTGTTAGGCACTCCCGAGTTCCGTGGTTCTAGCACAGTTGCTTTAATCATACTTAGCTTAATCAAATTGTTTAATTACTTATTTTAAACCTATGTGCATTTGCATTTTAATAAAGAAATTATCTATAAAATAGGTCACGCGTACGTGTACCCATTTGTTTGGTGCGTCAAAAATCATGTCACGCGAAAGTGTCCACAAATAGAAACACTTTATTAATATTAAGAAGGTTCGGTCGAAGTCGCTCGAACACATACTCCGATTTTATTTTAGGAATCGTAATTATGTCATGCGAACGTGTACACAATCACGATGATATATTAACGCCCCTAAAGCAAACTACAAATATTAATTTTTTAAAACACTTTGAAAGAGGGCCATAAGTGATTCTATTGTGGATGGCACACCGCTGACTATATTAAGAACGGTTTTATTATTGTTGAGAAATTTTGGTTGGAGTTGCACAAACGCATACTCTAATTTAATTTTCAGAATCGTAATTATGTCACAGTACGTGTATAGAATCACAATTATAGATTTAATCACGCCTAAAGGCTTTTTCAATGAATATTCATTTTTAATAGTTAAGTTACAATATTTGTAAGGGCCATGGATAGTTTAATTAAGATGGAAAACCTCACTCTATTTTAAAGAAAAGAATTATGTTCAATTAAAGGATTGTAAGATCCCTTCTTAATCTAACTCAATATTTAGTCTAAATTTAATAATTGCGAATATGTATTGAGTTAAGTTAACGGGGTTTCAAATACTTAAGGAAGATTGAATCAGCTGTAGACCAGTTGATGATTTAAAAAAAATATATTGGGCTAGGCTCGAAGTTGAACCCACCACCCAGAACGAAGGGCCAAATACACCCAACAATAAGATTGGGCCAATAGCAGGCCCATCAATACACTAAACTCCACCTTACAAACCATTTCTTTAAACATAAGACGCAACATGAAAAGGGGTGGTACTGAAGACTATTTGTGCCTGAAATTTTGCCCAGGACCAAAGGAAAACCACATCTGGATGCTTTGGGCCTCGAGATTGAGCCCAGCATTCGAACAAAAGTCCAAGAACACACTTAAAGTGATCTTTATCAGGCCATCCATTTGGGCTCACTCTTGACCCAATTCAGTAATAAAACCTGCAGGCATTCTGAATACACTTAAAAACAAATACATAAATTTGAAAATTAAAATTAAATATTAATAATTTAATGTAACTTACATTAATTATACAAAATAGATAACTAAAAGAACAAGTTTATGGAATTAAAATCATAACAACTAAGTAATCTAACTACTCATTGACGAAAAAGCTTCAAAATAAACGATCCACCTCTCTACTAAGACAAAATACTTCCTCCCTGGAGATTTGTGATTTAAAAGAGTGCTGGGATTTGAAAGAGTAGCTATAAAGCTAACTTGCAAATCTGCGTTTAAGTCATTATAGCATCAGGAAACAAAATAAAAGGAAAGCTTAACAAAAATGTATAAATCCCCTTTAATATTATCTCATAGACTCCATTAGTTAGTAAACCAAAAGAATAAAATGAGAGCTGGTTTCAGCCTTCACATGGATCTCTATAGACTACTTTAACCATGTTGGACCTTCACATTCTAGTCTAAAGTTTGAAAGTAAATTTTAAGCTTAAGCATATAATAAGAACTGAATTCACAGATGATTATCAACCCACATAACAAGAGCCATGCTCATTTTCAAATAACAAATTTGAACCAGATCTAAACAAGCCCACTAACATTTACTTAAAATCTATTTACTGAACAAAGCATTCCATTTCAGCAAAGAAACCACAATACACAAGAAAGGAACTGAAAATGGTACCTTGAATGAGTAACAAACAGAAAAACAACAAATGTAATATGAACGAAACTCATTAGCAATAAATCAACACAGAAGCCAGAACTAGTGATGCAAAATCAAGCAAACAACTTCAAAAACCAGCCAATTTTCAGCTTAGAAGACGAGAAAACTCGTGGAGGCTTTTTTTTAAAACTCCAAAAGAAAACCTGAAAGACCGGCCAAGTAATGCAGAAAAATTTTTACTTTATTTTTTAGGGGATAAAATTCTGATGTGTTTTTTTCAGGATATCGGTGCAGAGAATGATGCTAAAAGTCCGTGTGTGAGAGTGAAAGGAAGGGCACTACTTATAAGCCTAAATGACCGTGTGCTCAAAAAAATCAGGAAAATATTCCCTCAAACTGAAAGGCATCTTTTCTAACCAACTGGCACAGATGGTTATTCCTTATTGGCTTAGCATATTTGTGCTAACCAAATAGGAACAACTGCCCATGTTCTAGAGTCTTCCAAATAGGAAAATATCTGGAAACCATTTCTTATTTTCCAACTTAAACCCCCTA
>MU759084.1:431795-446882 GCA_026770625.1 Nicotiana glauca | reverse complement strand
CCCGGCCAGAAAAATTCATAACGAGCACAGAATAATGCAAATAAAACAAAGAAGATCAAAATGGAGCAAAAACTCCTATTTAACATAAGTTTTAGACTAAACCTAACCTTTCGCTCAAATATTAGAATCAAAATGACACACTAATAACAAAAAACACAATTAATCTAACTAATACATGCCAGATAATTACATAATACAACTATGCAAATCAAGTCCATTAACTAGCTTATCCTAAATCAAATTTAACTTTTTGATCTTTTTAATTAGCCTATGAGGTCCAAATGAAATTAAACTAATTACTGACAATTGCTAAAAAGAAACAAAGATGAACATTACTCTGAATTGACACAGACAAACAAGATAAGCAATATTGGTCCGAAGATGTGAACATCCAAGAGAAAGCAAAGGAAAAGAATCAGAGAAATGAAATAAAAATTGAAACAAAAGGGGAAATTACCTATGCTAACTCTAGCTCCACATAACACCTGACCAGCTTTCTTCAAAGAACGAATTGAACCTTCGACAAATATTAATCAACTGTCCTTGACAAGGAACAATCGATTAATGTAAGTTTGGGGTTCAAACTCCCACACACTGATCAAGAACAGAGGAAGGGAATTTAGGACTTTTTGGAGCACTAGATTCAAAGTTTGACAAGGTTGGCTCAAATTTGAAGGGAACTAAGAGGATATTTGGGTAGAGGCGAGGTAAAGGGTTGCATGGTGTGAGTTTGGGGTTATTTGGGTGATTTAGGGTTTTGGGGGTTCGGGATTTAGGTCTAAAATTGGGGGTCTTTCGTGATGATTTGAAGGAAATGGTTAGAGATTTGAAAAGGGGGGGCATGGAGGTCATGGGGTATTAATTTGGTGGAATTTGGAGTGTTCCCCCGCCGTTAGGCGATTTCCAGCGACGGAGTAAGACAGAGATAGTGGAGGGATTTCAGGGCGGCTGGTCTCTAAGGTTTCTGAGTTTGAGAGATGGAGATAGGAACTAAAGGTGGTTCGATTGGGTATAGGGGGCAATTGGACAGTTTAATATTTAAGGGGGGGTTAGTTCCGAACCGTTGGATCACTAGGATCCAACGGATGTGATCAAATACATGGGAAACGGGGTCATTTCTATTGTAGTAGGGGCCTGGATCGGGTAATTGGGTATTAGGCTGGATTTGAGGCTGATTTTGGACGAGTTTTGGCTTAAACGTTTTGGCTTTGGCCCAATAAAATTAACATAAACCCCCCTTCTATCCAATTACCCTCTCTTTTTTTCTTTTTTCTTTAATCAAAAACCTAAATTAATTTAAATTGTAAAACTAACCAATTTCCTAAAAACAAAAAATTCCTAAATCCTAAATCAAAAAGAAATTCAATAATCTAGCAATTAAATGTTAAAAATGTAAAATGGGTCATTTTTGTAATTTTTATTTTTAATGGAACAAATAATTAACTAAGTAATCCTAAAATATAAAAATAAAACCTAAATGCAATGCATGGAATTTTTTTGGCATTTTTCATGATTTTTAATGAAAATTAAATGTGCACAAAATGCAAACAATTAATAAAATCCTACAAAAATTCTATAAATTGGCAAATAATTGGAAAAAAATCTATTTTCTTAGATTTTATAGGAGTTATTCATATAGAGAAAAAATCACGTGCTCACAGTAAGCAATAAACTTAAGTTATATGATCAAAGGAGAATATGTTAAAATTGGAGAGCAGAGAATGTTCTTGTTCTTGTATTCAATGTTGCGTGCTCTATGTCCTTACAAAATGAAAAGGATCACCTTTATATATCAGGGGAAATCCCAACATGGTACATATGCATTTATTACAAAGATACGCGGCTAATGCAGTCATTTAATGCCACGATACATGCTCGTACTAGCCTAATAGACTTGGTCAGCTTTAATCAAGTGCGTTGGTAACTTCTCGTTATGCCATCTTAACCACCGATTTATACTGCCCGAGTTCAAATATTGAGAACCCTCAGGGCCGAACCCCGAGCCACGCCTCGAGCCTTTAGAGATATGCTTACGAAAAGTCATAAAATTGGACCCTATGATTTTTACCGTATACACCAACTCATCTCAATTCCTCAAATGGGCAAATAAAATTTAAGCTCAACTTGCCCTTCTTTCTGAACCTCATGATTCCCTTCATTGGTGAGACTTTCTAAAGAGCCTTCTCGCCCACCATAAATGATAAATCACAAACCTTATGATCTGCACAACTCTTCTGTCTAGACTGTGTTCTGCAAAGTCTCTCTTGGATCAAATTGACCTTTTCCAAGGAATCATTCTCTAAGTTAGTGCCATATAACCTAGCCTCACCAGGCTCTAACAATCTGACAGGCAAACAACATTGCTAACCATATAAAGCCTCAAATATATCCATCTCAATGCTGGACTGATAACTGTTGTTTTAAGCAAATCCGGCTGGAGGCAAAAATCTATCCCACTGCGCTTCAAAGTCAATCATACATGCTTTGAGCATATCCTCCAAGATCTGAACTGTCTACTCCGATTGCCCATCGGTCCACAGATGAAAGGTTGTGCTGAACTCCACCTGGGTGCCCAAATCACTCTATACTGCTCTCCAAAAGTTTGAAATGAACTGAGAGCCCCTATCAGAAATAATGGAAACAGGCACACCATGCAACCGAACAATCTCCTAAATGTACATCTGGGGCAATCTCTCTGACGTGTACGTAGTCACAACCGGAATAAAGTGTGCCGACTTTGTCAAACGGTCGATAATGACCCAAGCTACATCAAACTTTCTTCACGTCCCCGGCAACCCAACTACAAAGTCCATAGTGATATGCTGCCATTTCTACTCCGGTATAACCATCTGCTGGAGTAGGTCGCCTGGCCTCTAATGTTCAAACTTAACTTGCTGGCAGTTTAGACACCCCTCTACATACTCAACTATGTCTTTCTTCATCCGCCGCAACCAATAATGCTGCCTCAGGTCGAGATGCATCTTCGTAGCACTAGGTGAATAAAATACCAAAAGTTGTGTGCCTCCTCTAGAATCTTCTTTCTCAAGCCATCAACATTAAGCGACCCTAGAGTCACAAAACACCACCTTGCCGATAGTAACCTCCTTGACACCACCACGAAGGATCGTCTATCTAATAATCAGAATATGCAGATCATCTTACTAACAAGCCTTGATCCGTTCAAATAACGAACACTGAGCCACTACACATGCAAGAACTCGATTGGGCTCTGAAATTTCCACCCAAACAAGTTCGTTAGCTAAGGACTAAATGTACAAAGCCAATGGCCTCTTCACTACCTATTTAAATGCCAAACTACCCATAATCTCGCCATTTTTGCTCGTGGAATCTGCAACCATATTCCCCTTGCCTGGATGATAGAGGATGGTAATATCATAGTCATTTAGCAACTCAAGCCACTTGCGCTACCTCAAATTAAGATCCCTCTACTCGAACAAATGTGGCAAGCTACGATGATCGGTGCAAACCTCAAAGGACCCTTCTGTCAGGCAAGCTAACCAGATTACTTAATCAAAATCTCATTTTATTACTTTTGAAATCTAGGGTTTTCCTTCAAATTTAGCATAAAATAATATAGTCTCAAATCAAATTTAAATGATAAGCAGTTAATACAATACTTCAAACCATCACAGAACCCGGTGTCACAAGTGCATGAGCATCAACTGATAAGAAAATAAAATGCAACATCCGTTCGAAATACAGTGGACAAGAAATAAGTACAATATACAGAAAGGGACTACACTAGCTGTGGGTCGCCTCGAATAATGCAACTCTCCTAGTCCCAAAATCATCTACGCTGCTACGCCCAGTAGGCTGCTAGAGATACATATACCTATACAACAAAAATGTACTGAAGTGTAGTATGAGCACGTAAATAACGTGTACTCAATAAGTATCCCACCTAATCTCGAAGAAGTAGAGACGAGATGGTCAACTTCGACACTTACTAGAGGTCAATAAACAACATACTAACAATGTGAGGAAATCATGGATTTATATGACAGTTCTACTACACGAAGCCGGAAAATAGGTAAACACCGTCAACAAATAATCAAGGATTTTCAAGGTTTGCTCTTTATTATATTATCAATTTATATCAGGCCATGAAATGAAATATCCATATTTAAAATTCTCAGGAAACAATATATATCATACGCAAATCATGCCGAGGTTGACGGCGAGCTCCAACAGAAATATAAATTGTGCACTGCCGAGGGACGAACAGCCCAAACCATGGATGCATCTATTTAATCTGTCGAGGCGTTCGGACCGTTCCATAAATAAACACATATCCTGCTCGCAAATCATGCATGCGACATAGGTACACTTAGAGATACATGCTCAATTAGTCAATTAGGAACTTATGGGGGATATTTATCCAAATAAGACAATTTCTCCTTTTAACAATTCAGGAAAAATGATGTTTAATCTCCTTTTAAATTCATTTACTAATCCAAGGTGACAAAAGCAATTGAATCTATCAATGGGTTCAAAATAATCCAAGTATAACATGCTTTTGTGTCCTAGCTACCCGGACAATAGCATAATAGTAGCTACGGAAGGACTCTCGTCACCTCGTGCATATGTAACCCCCACAAGTAGGAGCACATAATCCATTATTACACCTATGGGGACATTTCCCTCTTACAAGGTTAGAAAAGAGACTCACCACGCTCCGAAGGTCCAAACCGGCATTCCACGCCCTTCCGAAGACTCTAATTGATGCACCACGCTCCAAAACTAGCCAACGGTTATGCAAATCCATTAATATATGCTCAATCATTCATTACAATCTAATTTTTAGAAATTCCTAACCCCGATGAAAAAGTTGGAGAAAATGCGTTCGGCCCACATGCCCGGATTCCGAAATTTTTTGAAGATAAAGATCACCCGTGACCTTAGGAACTCAGATATAAAATTTACTCCTAATTCCATGCTCAAATTCGTGGTTAAAATCCATGAATGAAGCTTCAAGGTTGTTCTACAAAAACACCCAAATTTTTCTACAAAATTCATACTTAAATCCATGCATAATTAATGTATTTAACTCATAATAGGGGGGATATCTAAATTTGTCATTAATGATGAAGATCCTCTTTTGAAACTCCCCAAAATCGCCCCAAGCCATTAAAATATGAGAGAAAATGGCCAAATCCTGACTTAAAAGCTCCCCCTCTGCTCCTAGCTACTTCCGCTTCTGCGGAATAAATCCCGTTTTTGCGGTTCCACCTTTACGGATCACCAGCCGCTTCTGCGGCTTCCACTGGACCTCCCATTTTTGCTTCTGCGACCCCCCTTCCGCATATGCGGTCTCGCTTCTGCGGAATCTTGACTATATCTGCGGTCCTAGAGCCTTGACTCAAAATCCCCCTCTATGGCTCCCTCCTCGCTTTTACGGGCCACTTTTGCGGTCCCATTTCCACAGAAGCAAAAATACCAGCAACCAGACCCCTTCAGCTATCCAACATGCCAAATTTCAATCCGTTAGCCACCCAGAATCCACCCCAGGCCCCTGAGACATCAACCAAACCTGACATTCAATCCCAAAACACATTATGGACTTGCTCATGACCTCAAATCATATCAAACAATGCTAAAACCATGAATTACACCCCGATTCAGGCTTTATGAACTTCGAAATTTCAAACATCTATTTATGATGTTTAAACATATCAAATGACATCCAATTGACCTCACATTTTGTGCACAAGTCATATTTGACATTACGAATATATTCTAGCTTTCGGAATTGGATTCTGACCCCGACATCAAAAAGTCCACTTCCGACCAAACTTCTCAAAAACCTCCAAATTACTATTTTTTTTGCCAAATGGCTCCTAAAGGACCTACGGGCCTCCGAATTGACTTCCGATCATGCCCCCAACTCCAAAATCACCATACAAAACTATTCACAGTCTCGGAATCCAAACAGACATCGTTAACGCTGAAATGCACTTCAAGACAAACTTAAGAAAACAATAGGCGCCAAAATGCTCTCGGGTTATCCAAAACCCAATTCGGGCATACGCCCAAGTCCGAAATCATCATACGAACCTACTGGAGCCTTCAGATCACAATTCCGAGGTTGTTACTCAAAATTCCAATCCTAGTTCATTCTTTCAACCCTAAGCTTCCAAAATAAGAATTCTCATTCCAAATCAACTCTGGACTTTCCGAAATTCAAATCCGACCACGTGTACAAGTCATAATACATGAAATGAAGTTGTTCATGGCCTCAGACTGCTGAACGGAGTGCTAGTACTCTAAACGATCGATCGAGTCGTTACATTCTCTCCCACTTAAACATAAGTTCGTCCTCGAATGTGCTGAGAAATTCTCTAGAGTGGTCTAAAATCACTTTTTCACTTTTCATGCACCTTCACGTGTTACCACAACTCAGTTGAGCATATTAGCTCGATTAATTCCAAAGATATTCCCTTTTATTCAAGCAAATAAGCCTTAGAGCCCAGTTCCAACATCCGGAATTCTATGCCCGACCTGTATCCAACATATGATCACCATATCAATTACTACACCCTGTACCCAAACATGACTACATACCTTAGCGGAATTCACGCCTTGCATCACTTTACTCACCTGACCCCAATAACATTTTTCTTATCAACTTAGTCAAAATCCTACTAATCTGATGCTCCCATTGCACCCCATGACATACACATGTCTTGCTCTAACTCTTACAATGCCTCCACAATGGAAGAGATGTGCAGAAATTCATAATCAACTGCCGAGTCAACCAATCATTGAGTCTATACTTCTAACATTAAAACATTACCTCATTCTGAACCAAATGATGATCTTTGCTTCTTAATATATTTCACGTAATCAGATGTGACGACCCAAAGGGTTATCACCTTTTTCATCATCCATTCCGTGCTTTCGAGCCCTTGAAAACCTCATTTTTACTTGCTTCAATTTGCGTGCGTAGTTCGGGCGTGTAGCCGAAATGTTTTTATGTTAAAATATGTAAAATCTGTGAAAAATTTTAAGATTTTTGATATTAATATGATTAAAGTTGACTTCGGTCAATATTTTTCGTAAACGGACCCGGACCGATGATTCGACGGTCACGGAGGGTCTGTAGAAAAATGTGCGACTCAGGCATGTGCCAGGAGTCAAAATTTGAGGTCTAGAGCCCGAGGAAAGAATTTTTCTGTTAAATTATTTTTCTGAAATTATTAAGGAAAATGGAAATGGAAATTGAATAGAAGACTATGGTATCGGGCTTGTATTTTGGTTCCGGCACCCGATACAAGTGTTATATATTGTTTAAGCACTTTCTGTGAAGTTTGATCAAAATCGAACATCGTTTGACGTGTTTCAGACTATAAGTTCCAAATTTGAAAGTTTATGATGTTTAGGAGAAAATCACGAGTTTTGAGGCTTGATTCTATGTATATGATGTTATTTTGGCGATTTGATCGCGCAAGTAAGTTCGCAGGATGTTTTTGAGGTTGTGTACACGTTTGGTTTGGAGCCTAGAGGGCTCCGGTGAGTTTTGAGCAGGTCCCGGGAGGGTCTTGGACCTCGCAGAGATTGCAGGTTCAGTTGCAGACCCCCAGCGCGGCCGTGGCACATTTCCGTATGGTCCGCGCTGGAAGCCGCGCGGCCGCAGTGCATTTCTGTGCGGTCCGCGTGGCCAGGTTCAGAGGACCAGTAGATTTCAGGTCGACCAGCACGGCCGCGTACCAAGTTCGTGCGGTCCGCTCTGGGAGATTCAGAGAAGGCCCCAGGTACAAGTCCATCAGCGCGGCCGTGCACCAAAATCGTGCGGTCCGCGCTGGGTAGGTTTAGAGAGTTGTTTCCCCTGCTTTCCTTGACACGGCCGCGGGACGTTCTTGTGCGGTCCGCGCCGGTTTTCAGTGAACTATATAAATCCGAGATTTTCAGTTATTTTGCAGTTTTTCAAAACCCAAAAACATAAAAGGCGATTTTCCAAACGATTCTTCTTCTTCAAAACGATTTGTAAGTGATTTCTAACTAATTTTCTTTACTCCTCATCATCTTTAAACATAATTTCAACTTCAAAACAAAGATTTTAATGGGGAAATTTGGGAATTTAGGGTAGGACCTAGGGTTTCTAAAATTGGGGGTTTTGGACCTCAATTTGGGGTCCAATTCCAAATTAACTTATATACTTGAGTTTATGGGGGAATGGGTAACCGGGTTTTGGTTCGAACCTCGGATTTTGACCACGTGGGCCCAGGGGCATTTTGGGTATTTTGAACAAACTTTGGGAAATGCATTTTCTATACATTATAATCGATTCAAGTAGCATTTGTTAATATATACAAGTAATTTGTGATTAGATTTGAGCGAGTTGGAGGTGGAACCACAAGGTAAAGCTACAGTTGAGGATTAAGTAGATTTCAAGGCTTTGAGGTAAGTGTTTGGTTTAACTCTAGCTTGAGGGAATAGGAGTTGAGTCTTGTTGCTAAATGCTATGTAATCGAGTACGATGTATAGGCATGATAACGAGTATCTATACATCGGTGTCTAGCATGACCGTGAGTCCTTATAATGTGATTACCATGACTTGGTTGTGAACTCCGTGTTTATTAGAGAATTTATGTATGTTGTGAATAACATGTGAACAGTAAAGTGATTATTTGATTCCTGGGAGCATTGGCTTGAATTGTGATACGAATATTAAGAGTTTAAAAAACGACTTGATTCTTTGGAGCGTGGGCTCAAAATAGTAGAGTGAACTAAAAGATAAGATAAGTAAGAAAGAGCAAGCATTGTTAATTATTCCTTGCCGGGACATTTGGTTGAATTGTTGGTTCTTTCCCTTTTCGGGATTTTTGTCAAATAACTGCTTATTTTTATGCCCCTCAATTGTGACTGTTGTTTTGGGGAGTCATACTGTAAATGATACTAAGGATCGGGTTGTGCACCACAACAATGATATTGAGGATCGGGTTACGTGCCGCAACAATGATATTGAGGATCGGGTTGCGCGCCGCAACAATGATATATGAGGCTCGAGTTGCATGCTACAATAGTGATAACTGATAAATGGTATGGGTCGGGTTGCATGCCGTAACAATGATATTTGTGGATTGGGTTGCACGCCGCAACAGTGATATTTGTGGAGCGGATTGCACGCCGCAACAGTTATTGATACCGTGTATTTGTATTGAGAATTGTTTCCTTGTTCATTGTGAATGTAAGTTGTTCTAGTTTGTTATTTGGGATTACTTTTGAGATTGTATCCCGCCATAACATGTCTCCCCCTCCCATGTTATTAATTAACTTGTATTCGATGTTTCGTTATATATTTATAGGCTTGCCAAGTTCCGAACTTGGTCAAACTCTTCTTGGAATTTTAGCAATTTCTGCTCAAGATGAGCAACAGTTCCCTTAGCAATTGGGGTACCCTAAGAAGTTTCTTTCCTTTTAATCTCATTTCTAGCACTTGTGTTTTCCATTCTTCCTTTGCTCTTGTTCCGGACACGACTCGGAGGAGGAGGAGGTGGAGAGCCCTTGGATCTTGTAGAATATGCTGATGGTGCCAGAATGCACGAACTAACTTTTGCGGAGGGAAAACAAAATATAAGAAAAAAAACAAAAAAGGTAACAATTTAGTGCGGGTCCTGAGGAAAAAGTGTTGCAGTATTTAAATACATTATGCGGGAATATAAATTGTGTCCTAATTTGGGTGCCTCGTTATGCCCGAGGTAGGCCTAGCGACAGATAGTTTTGGAGAACTTATAATGCTAAATGCCTCATTTTATTGATAAAAATAAGACAAATCCAAAACGACTCTAAATAACAGAAAGTAAATGTCACTAGTGGCCTTTGGCCTTATTACATCGTTAAAGCAAAATAAAGGATTCCTAACTACTTGGTCCCAGAAGAACCTTCCCCAGATTTGGCAGACTTGTCTCCCTCGAACAGCTCCACCAACTCGCGTAGTCCTAGAAGCAAATAAGTTGGGGCCAGATGTCCGCCTGCATTTCCTTTAGCGTTATTACAATCTTCAATTCTTTTGATGAACTTCCCTTCCAACTCTACTAAACCCCACTCCAAATACCCTAGCTGGTTGTTGGCGCTGACAGCCATTTCTTTCCACTACTCGATTAGTTTCTGATGGGCTTCTTGTGTTTCCTAATGCTCACTTTCAAACTCTCGGATTCTCTTGCGCAATTGATTATACTTAGCCTATGTTTCAGCATGCTCGTCAATAATTCTGTGACCCCGAGCAGATCTTGGCTGACCCATACCATTATCCTCTATCCAACCCGAGTAGTGCGGCACGCGGCCGAAGTGATACCTATCTGGCTCAATGGATTCTTTCTCCAAAATGATCTTGCAATGCCACAAATACTGAGCTTGGCACCTGTGAGGGCTATCGTCATCCTGGAAATCAGCCCTGAGGTGACTCGTCTTATCGACCATCGGTATGATTTGTTTTCTTCTAGCTTGCCTCATGGATTGGAAAGGAACGTAAGGGCAAGTTTCCCTTAAACCAATCAGTATGAGGAATGGGGCGTCTCGGTATCGAACGATGAACTCATCCGTGGGGAACCACTCAAACATCCACCGCACCTGGTCTTCTTTCAGATTTTCAAATAATTCAACCTATTCCTTGGTGTCCTCTGGCTGTGCAAACATTATGGTCATGTAATTCATATGCCTTGGCTAGTGGAAGGCGATATGGTCATCCCAATCCCCGCGTAAGATCTCTTGTCGGTATTCCCCTTTCTGGAGATGTTCCGTGAGCCATAGTTGAAGTAACAAATTACAACCCTCAAAATTACTGCCTTGTTGTTGACACTTGCTCAAGGCATGGTATTTCTTCGAGATGATCATGGGCACTATGCTGAAAGTCGGCCCACTAATCCCTTCCATCAGAGTTTTGGTTACCATGGCTAGTCTGGTGTGGATCCTAGCCTTTTTCATAGGGAACAAGATCCTCCCCAAAAAGCAAAACATGAAGACAAAAACCCTCTTATGGACATGCCCGAATGAGGTGATAGCAAATTCATCCGATTAGGTGCGGTATGACTTTCTATAGTCGTACCTTTCATATAGATAGTCAAACAGGATGTAGGAGTCCTTCAAAAAGGTTAAGTCTGGGTTTTTCTTCAATCCTATCATCTAAAGAAAACCCCTTCCTTTGTGATTTTCTGGCATGAGCAAACCCGGAGTCTCCCAAGGAATCCCGGCTAGACCTCCTATCTCTTCAAGTAAAGGAGTCATTTCTAGATCACCATAGCGGAACACAGATTTGCCACTATCCCAGAACAACGTTGTAGCCTCTATGATTATGTTGTTGGGCAGAATCTCTAGGAGAGAAGGCATATTCCCTAGGTACTTGCGGACGAGTGTTTGATCACTTGAGTGGAGGTCATTCCACCAATTCAGTAGCCTTGGATGGATGTTGGTCACCATGCCAAATCTGGGGATTTCATGCCTCATTTCTGCAAAACAGAGTGTTAGTCCCTTACCCCCTCCAGAATCGACTATTTATATCAATAATTAGCATAGCAAAGCACTTAAGTTCTGCAAATAAATGCACAGAACGTGAAGGCGTCCGTTTGGGTTCCAAGGAAACCCAGTGGACTTTGAACAAGGCTATCTTAATGAGTCATTATGTGGACAACATAACTGACTCGGCTAGATTTGATCATGATGCATGTACAGTTTAACGGAGTAAGGTTTCTATTTTGAAGTGCTAGACTGGTACCCTTGAGCAGACAACTCAAGAGGGAAAGGCACGGAACTGTTGACTACACCGTTGATCAACTGGTTTTAAAGCAAATACGCCTTTGCCAAATTTAGGGGTGATAGTATTGGAAGTGCGCAACTACTTATTATAAGCGTTGCTATAGAATTTATTTTGGCACGAGTGGAGTATGATGTTGAAGATGCAATTTACAAGAATAAAGCAAATTGACATGTATTTTCACGTGCATAAAATGAATGATTACAATAAATGCTCGAAATTACATCGGTATTGAAATAATAAAGCAGCAAAGGAAAGCAGTTAAAAGACAGGAAAGACATGAAGAGCCAAGTTAGTTTTCATGATGAAATAAATAAAAGGCAAGAAATAAAGGCAATTAAGTCACAAATAACATGTAATGGTAAAAGCCTAAAAACGTTCCCAGCAGAGTCGCCATGCTGTCGACGCCCCCTTTTTCTAAAGGGCGAAATCGGGTTCATGACATTTTGAGAGGACAACTCTTTTCCAACTTTGGGAATTGGGTTTTGAGAGTTTGAGAGTTGCCACCTAATGATTATAGTGCATTAGGACACTTTAAAAGAAATAAAGATAAAAAACCAGAGTTCGGGTAAGGGCTTAAAATTATCTCGAGGGGAAGGTGCTAGGCACCCCTCAAGATCCACTAGTGTGGTTCCCAGCCATGCTACAATTGTGACTTTACATGCAAGCAAACAAATAAACAAACAAGCATTGCAAACATGGGAAACGGTTACAAATAAGAATGTGAAAAGGATTTAGAAGTGCTGAAATTTGGAAGGAAATAGTTTTTGTGATTAAAGAAGAGATACGCAAGTAAAGGAAAGGGGTTAAATAATTGGTACAAGTAACTTAAAAGAAGTACAAGGAACGGAAGTTGAAGACTGGACAGCTTTAAAAATTTCTGAAAAAATTATTAAACTAATAAAGAGGAAAGGGGATCCTAGGTTTATACATTACATGGATCATTCTCACAACACCAACACTTGATTGTACGCATAGTGTTATTGTGTAATCATCATCTCCATATCTACCCTTCCTACCCCGTTGAGGTATTGGAGCACGGAATGGTATCGTTTGCCTATTGAATGCTATTACCCGTCCCAAACTATCAGTCCTAGGGTATTAGGACTTCTAATCCTAAAAGGAAAGAAAGGGATGGGGTCTTTATGGAGTTTAAAAGACAAAAATTCTAATCGTCATTCAAAAAGAAAGTAACAAGTAGGGGGAATGAAAAAACAGACAGGCAAGGCTCACATAAACCCCATAAATCAGATAACAGATAGTTTTGCATGCCTTTACACATACTGGTTTGGTCTTTAAAAATTATAAATTAAACAGCGGGCGGATTAGTTCAATGCATACGTTTAGACAGGAAGCCCGCATTAGGGAACTTGGATCCACTTGTCAGAACTCAAGGTATTTTAAGCGTGTGATTTAGAAAAGTACTGGTTTCAGAAAAGTAGTCTGATACCGGAAAGTACAGACTGCAGTCAGTTTAGAAATAAATTCTAAAAGAATCATGAGTGTAAACCATAGAAGGAATTCCAGAGTCAGAAATACTTAAGGAAAGAGTAAGCTGCAGAACTGTTTTAAAGACAATTTCAGGAAGACCAAAACTTAGTTGGAAAATGTTGGGGCAGAATTTTAGAAAGAAACCATTTCAGCAAAGGTGTTGGTTTGAAGAACTCAAATGTATACTAATTCAAAAGAATTTTGTCAAAAGATTAAGGATAAAAACATTAAGGCGTTAAGGACCAGTTAACAGATTGTTATTACTTAAAAAGAATCGGACGAGTTTGATGCGAAATCCTATAGGCATGATATCTATATTTGATTTTAAAAGCCTGTTAAGAACTGGTAAGAAGAAGTGATTATTTGTTTACCATACAGTTTGCCTAACGCATATGCATTCCCTATAGGCAGGATTTCTGTACGCACTTGTTACATGAACGTTAAGGTCCTATAGGAAGGATCTCTAGTGACTTGCAATATGACTAAACATTAAGCCCAGAATTTCTAGATGACTTATATTATATTTGAACGTTACCCTATAGGCATGGCATCTAGGTGACTTGAATCTGAAATATCGAACCGTCTTATGTGCAGGATTTCTAGTAAGAAAAAATCAAAGTCCTAAAGTTATGATATCTACCCTTTATTGATGCAAGAAAGTAAAACCCCTTCCACACCCTTTTACTAGATTCCCCGAGTTTTATACAAGTTATTACAAACCAATGAATCAACTGAAATAATAAGAAAATACATCAAAACTAACAGCTAGATCCAAGCAGCCTAATTCAATCTTAATGTCCAATATTATGTATGTAACCAACTCCGGGGTCCATACCTCCAAAGCCTTCTCATTGTCCATGGTGTTCCAAAGTTCCAAGGAATCTAAGGGATTCCAAGCATTGCTTACACCCAGGATGACATTATGAATAGAGTGGTACAGTGTGGAATAGCCAGCCCTTAGGCATCCAAGTTCAGAGGGAGCTCAAGGGTCCCAAAGCATGGCTTGCAAGAGAGGGGCAGAACTTATAGCTAGGAGTAAGTGCAAAGTGAAAGGGGAATTAGGAGGCCATGACAGGTGGTGGTCATACCTAGCCATAAAGTAGGCTGGCACACCCCTGACCAATTGTTTAGGTGAACAAGTTAGGAGCAGACCTTTTGAAGGTCAGACAGAGGTCTGGATAGTGATTAGGACACTATCAGACTTAAGTCAAGGCTCAAACACATAATGGGAAATGGGAAATGGGAATTGGTCGAGTTAAGGAGTTCAAAGAACCCAGTTCAGGGTCAAAGACAGCAATATTGGAGTGCTGCTATGCCCTGAACATAAACTCACATACAAAAGGGATGAAGGGGAAGGGAATTCATAAAGCTTCAGATTCACAGCAAACAAACAACTGCACAGATTATTTAGATACTAGACTGTAAAGGAAAATATGGTCATGTTATAGTATGCTAAAACAGATGGGCAGAATTAACACATTGTTCTTGAGGCACATAAACTAATTGAAACATACCGGTATAGAAGTAAATAGAACAGAAGAAAATGAGCAAAGTCCACAGCAGTGTAAGTATCAGAAAGAGAGAATTTAAGTGAAGTGAATTGTGAACTCAAATGGTATTCTGTGTTCGTGTGTAAAAGTGTAGAAAGGCAGCCTCTTTTATAGTGTAGAAAACAAGTAAGAAAAAGGTAAGAAAACCTATCATAAGAAGGAAAGGAAATTTGAATAAAATCCTTTAGGCTCAAATATTCTCCCTTTAGTCAAGGGATTTAATTTCAAACGGAAAAGTGTAAACAAGGAAAGAAAATTTGAATAAAATCCTTCACA
>MU759084.1:419684-430764 GCA_026770625.1 Nicotiana glauca | reverse complement strand
TGAAGGTATAGGGTCCCCAAAGTGGAGCCCTAATTCAATTTACCAAGAAAACCCCCAAATTCTAGGGCTTCCCCATCGAATCAAACACAGAAACGAGAAGGCAAGTGAACAAACTCAAGGAGTCTCATGAGAACTAGGCAAAATATAATAGCAGGCTTGAAACAATAAAAGAAAGGAAACCACTTTAAGGCATGAAGAACATGCTCAGAAAACTTTGGCATTTATGAAAACATGCTTAACAAATGAACGTATTTCAGGAAAGCAAAACCTCAAGAAACTCAGTAGTAAATATGCATGGTAGAAGAGTGAGAAAAACAAAATAATCATGTGAGCATACATATAAAAGTAGAAAGACAATACATGGGTAATAGAGGAGGAAAACATACAAGCATGATACAGACAAACATCTAAAATAAAAGAACAACAAGAATCGAAAGGCTTTCAGAAACCCTAATTTTAAAAACCAACGATTTTAAAAAGGAAATTTGGGGAAAACACTCAAAACGTAAAATATAGCATAGGTTCAACACAGATCTAGGCAAATAAATGAAGAAAGAACCTCGAATAGTTTAGAGTTTCTGAGAAACCCTAAAAATGAGAAGGCTTGGAAAGGGGTCGGGTCTAGAATAGATTTGAGCCATAGCTAGGCTCTTAAAGCTCGAACACGCCGGAACACGGCCGGAGTGGCCATAGAACCACAGATCCGTGGAGGATCTGATCGGACACCATCGAGGTCAGACCTCGGAATAGCTCAAATGACCAAGGCCTGAGGGAAAAGAAGGTGAGTACAGGACATCCAGGGCCTGAGAAGCCATGGACTCCGATGAGATTGATCAGAGAAGACGAGGGAGACGATTATGGTTTCGAGTGCTAGAGAGAGTTTGAGAGAAGGAGAGAGTTTGGGGCGGCTGTCTGAGAGAAATGAGGGTTAGGGTTAGGTCATTTGGAATTAAAAAAGGAAAGGATTATTTGTGGCCGTTGATCAAAAGGATCACGACCTGGATTAAAGGAGATCCCCGGCGGGTTTAGTTTAATGGCTCAGGGGTTGGGTTAAATTGGAATTGGGCTGGCCTAATTGCTCATTAGGATTGGGGCTGATTGGGTTTAAGATTAAAACGAAATTGAGGCTATTATTGAAATGAAATGTGGCCAAAATTGAAATAGCCAGTTTTCCCTAGTTATTTTATAAAAATAGTAAAAATGATTTTAAAAGAAAAATTGAAGATGCTGAACCAATGAATAATACATATGTATTAATTAAAAAATATTAGAACCAATTTTAAAATTATAAAACACTATTAATTGTAGAATAGGCTATAATTACATTTATATGCAATTACCTTTTAAAAATAATGAGCAATTTTGTAAAAATGTATAAAAATCACATTAATTATATTTTGGTGTAAATATGAGAATAAAATAAATTATTCGCCAATAATGATAATCTGAAAATAATTATTGAATTTTGAACTATTAAAATAGACAACAAATTGATTCTAAGAACTTTAAAAAATAAGGAAAATTATCAAAACTCTTAGGAATGCATATATTAAAATAGACAACAAATTGATTCTAAGAACTTTAAAAAATAAGGAAAAATACCAAAACTCTTAGGAATGCTTATATATGCATTAATATACTATTTTGAGAACATTTGGGTGTATAAAATACATCGAAAAAAATTGGGTATCAACATGTACCCCTCTATTTCTTTGCGAATCATGTCACGAAAAATGGTCGTCATGGATCTCATGTAAGTCGCCCCTGCATTCTTCAGGCCATACGGCATCATTTTGTGAGAATACATTCCCCATGGACTGAAAAACGATATTTTTTTGGCACCTTCATCATCCATCCAGATCTGATTGTATCCCGCAAACCAATCCATAATGGATTGGAGTTTATACTTGGAAGAGTTGTCGATCAGTATATGTATATTGGGTTATGGGAAATCATATTTAGGACTTGCTTTGTTTAAATCTTGATAGTCGACATATACTCTAACCTTCCCATCCCTCTTTGTAACTGGCACGATGTTGGCCAACCAAGTAGGATATTCTACCACTCTGAGAACTTTGGCTTTGAACTGCTTGGTGACTTCTTCTTTGATTTTCAGGCTCGCATTAGGTTCGAACATTCTGAGTTTCTATTTTACAAGCGAACACATCGGATCGATAGGTAGTTTATGAGCTACTATAGATGTGCTCAAACTAGTCATATCATCATAAGACCAAGCGAAAATGTCTCCATACTCCTTCAGGAAACGAGTGTATTCCTCTTTTTTCTGATGGTGACAAATGGATACTTATCAGGGTTTCTTTGACAATTTCAGAATCTCCCAAGTTGACTATTTCGGTTTCGTCTAGGTTAGACTTAGTCATATTCTCAAAATTCTCAGCTTTTCTAATAATTTTCTTAGGGACCATATCTTCTTTTTATACTTCATCTAAATAACTATACTTATGTTGTGACGACCCAAGGGGTAATCACCTGTTTCTCATTCTTTCCGTGCTTCCGAGGCCTTAAACCTCACTTTTACTTGCCTCGATTTTGCATGCGCAGTTCGGGCGTGTAGTCGGAAGGCTTAAATATGAAATCTGTATGAAAAATGATGAATTCTGATATTAATATGGTTAAAGTTAAAAAATAATGATGGATTGCATTTTCCATTTTTGTGAAAATCTGGTATGCTGGTTTCTGTGATCTTTGCAAATGTGAACAGAGGGCTCGCAATTGCAATCTCGCAAATGCGAGCATTGCTTCATAATTGCGAAGTCTGTGAAACTCGGGAACTATCACAAATGCGATGGTTTTGCTCGCAAATGCGAAAATCCCCAGGCCTGCCTAGTTTCGCAATTGCGAAGTCCCCATCGCAATTGCGACGTGAGGGGGCTCGCAAATGCGAGACCATGTTCGCAAATGCGAAGGTCTCATTCATGGTCTGGCTTCGAAAATGCGAAGCAGAGTTCGCAATTCCCACTTTTTGGTCGGGGTTCGCAATTGCGACATCAGAGACTCAGCAGATTAATACTTAGTCGAATTTTCAACACTTTTCTCCATTCTTTCAACTCAAACAAACCGTAAGCGATTTTCAAGCACAAACCTTCTTCCAAATCATTTGTAAGTCAACGTTTACTTAATTTTTCAATCTTTAATATCATTTATCATGTTTTCATCTTAAAATCAATGTTTTTCATAGGTGAAAATGGGGATTTGGGGTAGAACCTAGGTTTTGTTAGAATTTGGGGATTTGGACCTCAATTTGAGGTCCGATTTCAAAACAAAGCATTGATATGAACTCGTGGGGGAATGGGTAACCATGTTTTGGTTCGAACCTCGGGTTTTGAACACGTGGGCCCGGGGGCATTTTGGGAATTTTTGAGTAAAACTTTGGGATATTAATTTTCATGTTTTCAAGTTGATTCAATTAGCATTTATTGATACATTCAAGTAATTTGTGACTAGATTCGAGCGGTTTTGTGGTGAATTCTAGGGGTAAAGCCATACTAGAGGCTTGAGTGGATTTTTTGAGCATTTGAGGTAAGTGTTTTGATCTAACTTTGGCTTGAGGGAATAAGATTAGAATATTATTTGCTAATTGATAAATGTTGAGCACGGTGTATAGGCATGGTGACGAGTATCTATACACTTGCGTCTAGCATGATCGTGAGCCCTTATTGTGCTTATTCTGGTTTTGTTGTGACTCTTCCTTGTTAAATTGGGGAACTCTATACAATGTGCAGAGTATGAGAAGGAATTTATGACTTGTAAACTCTTTGGAGCGTTGGCTCGAATGATAAAGTAACTATTGAGTAAGAAATGAATGAAAGAAAAAGAGATGTGGTTATTCCTTTGCCAGACTGTTTACGTACTTTGATTATCTCCCTCGCCGGGATGTGAAAGTTATTGTTATTGTTCCCTTGTCGGGATTTGACTGTTTACTTGTGTTTTCCCTTGCTGGGATATCTATTACTTTTGTCTATCCCCTCGCCCCCCATTGTTTGTGATTGCTGTTTGGGTGAGGTTGAGTGATAAAGTACGATGGGTGATGTAGTGCATGATTGTTTTGATTATTAATGCACGAAGGAACATTCCGTGACATGTTTTAATTATTAATGCATGAAAGAACATTCCATGCCATGTTTTGATTATTAATGCACGAAGGAACATTCCGTGCCATGTTTTTATTATTAGCGCATGAAGGAACATTTCGTGCCATGTATTGATTATTTATGTACGAAGGAACATTCCGAGCCATGCCTTAATTATTAATGCACGAAGGAACATTCCGTGCCATGTTTGATTATTTATGCACGAAGGGACATTCCGTGTCATGTTTGCTTTATTACTCTTGTTTACTTGTAGTTGTACCTTTTTGTTCCTTATTTATTTACCTTGTATTCTAAACTGCTACGGCCTCTACAACATGCTCCCCTCCCTCTTGACTTGTTAAATCTATGTTTTATCTTCTATTACGTATATATATATATATATATATATATATATATATATATATATATANTCTATTATATATATATATATATATATATATATATATATATATATATATATATATATATATTGGAACTGCACAGGTTTGTTTGGTAGTCTGGTCTAGCCTCATCACTACTTCGCCGGGGTTAGGCCAGGCACTTACCAGCACAAGGGGTCGGTTGTGCTTATGCTACACTCCGTGCATCTTTTTGCACAGATCCAGGTGTCGGAGCAGCATTTGAATAGCAGTATCATTTTGGGAGGGAGCTTCCAGTCTAAAGACATTTGAGGTAGCCTTGCTGACGTCGGCAGGCCCGGAGTCCTTTCTATTTCATCCAGTTTGTTATTATTGTACCGTAGCAGACAGTTCTATGCTTCATTCGAACTTTGTATTTAGCATTCTCTAGACGTCCGTGAGTATTATGACACCAATCTTGGGTAGAGGATTTGTTAAACTTTCGCATTTCTTTCAGTAAATTATATTTGAGAATTCCGCTTTATTGTTAAATGCTTTATTGTTGTTAATATTGTCAATGTTCGATAAAGAGGTATTTTATAATTGGCTTGCTTAGGTCCCATTAGCAGGCGCCATCACGACTCCCGAGGGTGAGAAATCCGGGTCGTGACATAAGTTTTGTTGTCTCATTACATGTCACAGTCGTTGGTTTATCCGGATAAGTTATAATAATATTGTAGAGAAAAATGTAAAAGATAATAACAAATACTTTTAATAGCATTGCATTAATTAAATCTTGAAAACACCAAAATAGGTACGGCTACACAAGCAATTATTTCAAAACAAAATGAGTCTTCAAACAAAATAATAGAAATATCTTAAATGCTTAAAATGGCTTTTTAAGATCATGCTAATTGTCAGTCTACCTAGTAACTCCACGGGCCAAGGATGGTGTAGCAGTCCAATTCTTGAGATCAGCTCCCTTCTCCATATTCTGAATCGTGAGGTCTTCATTTTCCTCCTCCTCAATTGTTGCATTACAGTCCATGTGTTCATCGTCCAGAAATAGATTCCTCGGGCCAGCTAAAGCGTCATCTTCTTCATATCCCCATATCGCGTTAATATGTTAATATGTATGATGCAAATGCGGTATTAATTGCTTAAAAGGGTAATAGGAGCAATGCCATGGTGGCAACCAATCATCATACGCCAACCAGGTCTACTAAAACCTAAGTCCAAAGGTGGTACCGTGATGTTTTTGTTATGATGTTCTAAACGTCAATACCACACGGGGAGGGGGGGTGATTTGTGTGGTACCTAATTTTTGCTCTAGAATAACATGGTTCTTCTAGGTGTACTTTCTACTACTGATTGTGGAATTAAAAGTACCTAAAATAAAGAACACAAAGATTTTTATGTGGAAAACACCTGGCTCAGAAGGTGAAAAAAACCATAACCTACTACTCAGTAGGATTTTTCAAAATATCCACTAAAATCACTGAGCCAAAACAGCATTTACAAAACTCTTGTAAACCTAATGACTAAACTCTAATCTCCTTATGGCACACAGCCTCAACTGTTGCGAAAATATCAAGTTAACTCTAACTTGAATACTAAAAGTACCTAATACAATTGCTTCTATGAAAGCAGAAAGGTACAAGTTTAAATCACCTGCTAAATTTAAACTACAATAAAAGAAAGACACGATAGAATTGGTTCTTCTATCTTGTCCAAGTAGCTTCAGGAATGCACATTTGAATCTCACATAAATTGCTTGCAAAATTACCTCGCTATTTTGCTCTCAACTTAGTTTAACTTCTGTGTTTTTGCAATACAAGTAAAGGAGAACAATCGTTGTTATTTAATGATTTAGTAATTAGAGTTTAATTAAGACTCAATTGCTGACCTTCCATCAAAGTTGAATTCTTGAACAACACAAACTATAACCCTATCCTTTATCCGAATTGTGTTCTCTTCTCATAAGGAGACTTCCACTCCTTATCCAGTATGCAAACTTTTCGTTCAGTTCAGGAGATATTGCTGCTTGATCACTGAGACATATCTCCTTCACGTGCATATCCCATATATAGGTTGATAAACACTGTGCCTCACATGATGGACCTGGTCCATGACAGAGTTCATTTTTCATTCTTCAAAACAGCATCTAAACTTAGGCTAACAAATTCCCCATTTTTGATGATAACAAACTCTGTGCTTTTAGTAATCAAAGAATCTGTAAGAACTCAGCTTAACCATCACCACTTAACTTAGAGTTTTAACTTATCATCAGGACTAGATTTAATTAGGTTATAAATACAACATTATTCAGAATAAAGAGTAAAGCACAATATCTCTTCCCCCTTTTGGCATCATCGAAAAGTTGCATTGACAATGTGAATCCCAGATTTTAATAATTACTCATGGCCATTGAGGCAACTGCATATGAAAACATGATTCATATTATCAATAATCATCAGACATAATTAAACTATTAAGATCAGAATCTTCAAAGAACAAGAGAAACAACAGTTGTCATTGATAAGGATATGTTTCCACAAACAAACCACAAAAAGAAAGAAAAGCCTTCCAAAACAAGAGCAAAAAAGTGAAATATCCTTAAATTAGGTCACTGGGGTTACTGGGGTCACTGGGGGCTACTAGACTGGATTTAAAGACAAGTGTTGGAAGGCTTAGGTCTTGGAAGAACTAGAGGGTTGAGATTAGAGAAGGTTTGGCATATTCTGAAACATTCCATCACTTTTCTCCTTTTCTTTTGCTATCTCAGTTCTAAGGCCATCTCTCTCAGTCTCCAATTCAGCCACACGTGCCTTGGGCCTAGCAATGTCATCACCCTTAGTTCCACACTCCTGAACCAAGGCCCTAACCTTACTATTGATGGGTTAGAGATGAATTATGTTCAACTGGGTTGGCATTGACTGGATAGTCACAAGCTAGAAGAGTCTTGACATCAAAATGTTCCTTGCTTGATTCCATCCCCTATTTCTTCAAAGGCACATTCAGCCTATCCAGAACAGTAGTCAATATGAACCCATATGGAGTGGCATGAGCCTTGGAGCTATTGATGACCCTGTCTAGTGATTTGACAATAAAAGCAGTCCAATTGATATGCATTCCTCTCACAAAGCACTCCATAAGAATTAGGTCCATGTAGTTGGCAGTGTGCCTTCTCTCCTATCTGGGCAGTAGACACTTGTTGACAAACTTAAACAAGACCTTATGCTCAGGCCTCATCTCACTTTTCTGCACAAACCTAGCTTAAGGCATATCTTCAACAGCTTTAGCATCACAGAAATTCCTAGTGATTTGAAGAGCAGTAGGGAGAGAATCCATACATGGCTATCTTTGCCTTGTATAATCATCATACCCTTCACTAGGTATGTACAGAATCTCACCAGTTTGAGTGCATCAAACTCCATTTTTACTCCTTTTACCAAGCTGGTGACTACCCCATACTTTATAGTGGCATTTGTCACAAACTCAATCAGTTCTTTCCTGGCCAGCCTTCCATCCATTGCACGGACCATGTTCTTCCAACCTTGTGCAGTAAGAGCAACCACCAACCTCCTCATTCCTGGTTCATCCAGGACTCTCAGCAGCCTGCCTTTCAAAAAAATTCTTCTACCAAAGATGGCAAACCTGTCTTGTTCTTTCTCATATTCCTCTTCTTCTTCTTCACCGCTCCATTCTTCATCTTCCTCAGTAATTTTCACCAGCTTTCCTTTCACTGCAGATCTTGTTCTTTTGGCTAAAGAGGGTTCAGCAGGAACATGCATAGAGGAAGACTTCTTTGAATAAGTCTTGGAACTTTTAGGATTGGGTGTATGAACCTCTTCAGTTGTTTCGCTTTCTTGATGGACCAGTTCCATCTCCTCTTCTTCTTCTTCTTCTGCTACCTCTGAGCTTTCTAGAACCTTGTATTTTCTCTTTTCCTTTTTCTTCTTCCTGCTTTCTTCTAGAGCTTTCTGTAACACTGGTTAACTTTGTTTGACCCTGCTTCTAGTAGTTCTTCCCTTAGGCACTGAAGGAACAATAGGTTTTCTGGATGAAGTATTGCTTTTCTTGATTGGCTTAGAAGCAGTTGGAGCTGTTTGTGAAGAAGTTTTGTGCTTCTTTGGATCATAGCTCACCCAAACCCTTTTCAGAAGGTCAGCCATGGCTTCCTCAGCTGATGAAACAGGTCCTTTGTGTTGCATGCTTAGATGAACAAGCCCTTCAGCCGCCTCCCCAGAACCACTCCCCCTGACATGATGCCACTTTCTTCAATGCTTTCACATATAGCAAGAAACTTTTCCTTCTCATCACCACTTGCTCCCTCTCTCTCTTTTCCTTTCTTTTTACCTCCACTCCTGCTTGATTGAGCCACCTTTACATCTTTAATAATACCAACTAGAACAAACCTATTTTCAGTGCTTTCAACCACAGAAGAAAATACCACACAAGAGATTACCTCACCAGGGGTTTTTTGAATTTTCTCAGTGTCAGAAGACCCATGTTCACCATCTTCACTGGCAGAAATAAAAGCTTTAGACTTAGAGCTGGAGTCAAATTCGTGAGCATGGCTTTCTTTTTTTGGCGAGCCTTCAATCTCTCATTTAGAACTTTTCACAGGGCTCCGGATGCTACAGTTTTTCAAGCCAACATTTTCTGCCTACAAACCCTAGATTTTGGGGATTCACTTGGAGGAGTAGATGAGGATGTATTAGAGGCTGATGCTGGTGGGGGAGTGCCAGGATTATCTTGGGGGTTAGACATGGTTTTTTGTTTATGGAAGGGTTTTGGAATTTCTGAGATGAAAGACGATTTGGGATTTCTGGAGAGGAAAATCAATTAGAACTGGAGATATAATTTCGTACGGTTACAGGATTATGAAGAAGAGGTGTGGTGTGTATTTAAAGGCAATTAGTCATAAGTGCAGTAATGACAGCTTTTTTATGGGTCAATTAGAGGTCTAATCAAGGTGTAATTCCACTCTCTTATTAATTATTAGGCATCGCTAGATTTTAGGCAAAAATACTGGTTTTTAGAGTTCTAGGAGAACGAAACTGGTTCAATGCACAACGGATAGAATTTTTGAGCATTTGATAAATGTAGGCCTTCTGCTCATGATTGGATAATTAATATTTCTAATTGTGTAGAGTATCGAAAATATACCTGAGCTTTCATATGAATACATACTGATGAACCAGGTTCTTCATATAGAATTCTCTTGAACATGCCTCAAATGCCATAATAGAAAAACTTTGTAAAAGATCAGTGAGTCATATATACACATGTCACAGGAATATACTAATTAAAGTATGAAACTGAGTAAGAATTGATCTGGATATTTACACAAAGATAGAACTCCTAACCAAATAATTTATTTTTTTTCATTTAGTTTTTATTCTGAACTGGACCTATTAGGTAATCTTATCATCCCTAATTCCAACCTGTTCCTCTCAAAGTTTTCTCTACTCAGTGCTTTATTTAAAATATTAGCTATTTGTTTATTAGTAGCATATAATTCTATTGAAATCAATTATTTCTCATAGTTATCTCTTAATAAGTGGTGTCTAACATCTATGTGCTTAGTCCTCTTATAATGAACAGGTTTTTTGTCATACTTATAGCACTAGTGTTATCACAGAATATTGGAATACATCCCACTTCAATTTCAAAAGCTACCAACTGTTGTTTGATCCATAGTAATTGAGCACAAGAAGAAGCAGCAGCAACATACTCAGCTTCTGCAGTAGATAGGGCCACGGAATTTTGCTTTTTGATAGCCCATTGTCACACCCCCTTTTTTGTACCATCCGAAGGTGATATAAGGGAGTTTTTCAATTAAAGTGACATTATTCTAAATGGGATTATTCATTTATTTTTTTTCAGAGTTGCCACTTGGGATGGTCTGTTTTCTGGTGTCCTAAGTCACCAGTTTATTTTAAAATTCTAAATTGAGGAAAATTCGACTTTGCTTTTGAAGTGTGCGAACCAGAAATTCTGAATAAGGAATTCTGTTAACCCTGGGCAAGTTGTTAGGCACTCCCGGATTCCGTGGTTCTAGCGCGGTCGCTTAAACTATTATAGTCGACCTATTATCTTATTTTAATACATGTTTTAGCCTGTGATATATTTTAACTTATTAAACCGCTTTTAATTATTTTTAAGGAAGATTCAACATTATCTAAAATACGTGTTAAACCACGCCACATGAAATGCACCCGCAGTCCACGACATATTTTATTTAACGTTGTTGAGATTTTGATTTGGGTCACATGAACTGCACACCCGAGTTTAGGAAAATCAATTTAAATTATGCGCCTAAAGCAACTACGCATTTTCAAGTTAATGACAAGATTTGTGAGGGCCATGAAAAATTCAACTAATGGCATACCTGGATTTCTAAAGAGTTAGCTAGTTTATTCAAATATTTCTCTTAAGCCTTGAAAAATTCATCTTATTTGGTTCCAATTTATTTAATACTTCAAATCAGGTGGATGTGCGGGCATACAATGATGGATAAGATTAGGAATGAAGACATTCGAGAGAAGGTGGGCGTGGCCCCCATAGAGGACAAGATGCGGGAAGCAAGACTCAGATGGTTCGGGCACATTCAGAGGAGGAGCA
>MU759084.1:345924-418720 GCA_026770625.1 Nicotiana glauca | reverse complement strand
TTTTGTTATTTTGCGTTATGTTGTGTATTTCATGTTAATCTTAGTATGACTCCATTAATAGTACTAACTTATCTTCTCTTGTTGATGTCTTGAGCTGAGGGTCTCCTGGAAACAGCCTCTCTGCCCTCCGGGGTAGGGGTAAGGTCTGCGTACATATTACCCTCCCCAGACCCCACTTGTAGGATTATACTGGGTTGTTGTTGTTGTTTAAATCTGACCTCTCAAGTCCAGTGAACAACGGGCCCAAGTAAATTAACAAATATTAGTCTGATTATTGCTTTCGACCTAAATCTTTTATATGTAATCTAAGGCCCAGCAAATTGTCTTAAAGGAAATGTCCCCGTCTTATACCCCAAACTAAAGGGAAAATCCCCGTTTTCATTCCCACATATCAAAACAACAAAATTTAACCCCATGACAATTAACTGGAGAAGACAATACCAAAAAGATTTAGAAACGGGAATTATTGAGCCATCAAAGAATCATGCTTGCATTAGCACTTAAGTGGACAAATTCACTATTTTGAAGCATTCATTAATCTAGCTTAGACAAAATAAGCAAATCAAAGGAACAAGTAAAGTAATGAAAGGAGAATAATAAAAGAAGCGATATCTTAACAAATCACAAAGGAAAATATATCTAATTAAAGTGAAACATCAACAACAATTAAGAAATGGAACTTCATAGATTAAAGTGAAGAAAAATGACCTTCATATTAAATTGCTTCGCACAACAAAGCTCGTCTAACATTGGAAGTTTAATAAGAAACAACACATCGACCAAAACCAATGAATGGAGCTCGAACTCGATTTCGACGACTCAACCTTGGAGCTGCAGTTTTTTCTGTGCAAAAGGGGACTGTTTGCTGTTGATTTTCATCCAGGTTAGGGCTGTTTTTTACAAGAGATTTTAGCTGATGTTTGGGGCTATTTTATAACTGGTTTTGCCTCTGATTTTCGCAGTGAACAAGGCTGTTTTGAGGTCTTATTTTTGGGATTTTTGGAGTGCTTTTCAGCAATTTTTGCGAATGATTTTGCTGCTCTTTGGAGCTATTTTTTATGGGTTTAAGTGGTGGCTGGTTCTCTGAGTCCGTCGAAGAAGAAGAACGACAGGAAGCGGAGATCCTGAAGTAAACAAAATTCAAAGGGGAAGGGGTGCTCTTTTATTGTGGCGCTTCCCTTTGATTTTTCGGAGTCTATCTTTTTTGCTTTCTTTTGGTATTTTCATAGATAGGTCTTAGGTTAGCTCTTAGGCATCGTTCTTGGTTGTATTTTTCGCTGATCTCATTTAGAGAAAATGGCGAATCAGTAGTTTTTTTTTTAGGTGTAGTAATCTAGGGTATTAGGTACTATTATATAGGGGTAGGAATTGGGTTAAGGGTATGGGCCTAGTAATTATGGACTTGAGAATTATGGGTTATGTTCAAAATTAAGACTAAAAATGAATTGCTCGAGCCCAAGTTTTATTCTTTGTCGTGAGTTATCTGTGACAAAAGTCTGAACTCATTCTTTTTTTTTGAAAGCAATAAATAAAAATTGTGTCTGCTTAGGAGTGAGAGATTAGGAAATGAAGCCCAATATCAAAAATATTAACTTAAGGATTGGAGCCCTAATGTTGGTAAAGAAGGCGACTAGGGAATGGAGGCCAATGTCTAAAAACTCAACTCAAGGATTTGAGCCCTAATGTTTAGTAAAAGGCAACTACAAAATGCAGGCCCTATGTCTAAAAACTCAACTCAGGGATTGGAGTCCTAATGTTGGTAAAAGGTGAGTAGGGAATGGAGGCCTTATGTCTTAAAAACTCAACTCAGGAATTGGAGTCCTAATGTTGGCAAAAAGCGATTAGAGAATGGAGGCCCTATGTCTAAAAATCTCAACTCAAGGATTGAAGCCCTAATGTTGGCAAAATATGACTAGGGAATGGAGGCCTATGTGTAAAAAGGACTCAACTCAGGGATTGGAGCCCTAAAGTTGGGAAAAGGCGACTAGGGAATGGAGGCCCTATGTCGAAAAGCTCAACTCAGGGATTGGAGCCCTAATGTTGGCAAAAGTCAACTAGGGAATAGAGGCCCTATATCTTAAAAACTCAACCAAGGGATTGAATCCCTAATGTTGACAAAAGGTTACTAGGGAATGGAGGCCCTATGTCTAAAAAGCTCAACTCAGAAATTGGAACGCCAATGTCGGCAGAAGCGTAAAAGATAAAGGTTGGGAATATAGTCTATCATTTTTTGCTTTGATTTCTTCTTTTACTTATTTTTTTTATTTTCCTTTTTCATTTCATTTTATTTCAATAATGTGTAGGAAAATTTTTTGGATGAAAGCTTCCTTTTTGGGTTGATTGTTACTACGAAGCTGTTTCTAGCTTTTACGCAACTTTTCTTTTGGCTGCACCTGCTTTTGCTCGGTTACCTCGGGCTGCACCTATTTCAATTTCAAACAAAGAACAATTATCAGTTTGAAACAATGGTTGGTTTTATGGCCTTTATTGTTTAGATCACTCGATCTTGGCCTGAACCTTTATTGAGAACCTCTGCTGCTTGCTGGTTTTCTGAAGATTGATCTCTCTCTCAAAGTGAGGGACTCAACTTTTTAAGTTTTCATGATGGCTCGCCCGCGTAGGGCTTCCACCCTTTCACTTTATTTCTCCTTTTAGAGATTCTGCCTTTGGCTTTTTTTCCTTTTAAATAACTTTGATTTCTGAGCATCAACTATCATGGCCAGTCGGGATCGACTTGATGCATCCGCTAAGGTTGGGTACTTTTCTTTAGCTTTTGTTAGATAGAAACCTGTAAAGCCCATCTTGCCACCTTTTCTTTGTATTAGTTTCGAAATAGAGTTAGATCGAAAGGGATTCAAGGAAAAGTAAACAAAAGGCAAGAAAATGAATTTAAAGAGAAGTGTCTTTTTCGGAAAAGAAGGAAGGACTTATCTGGGGTGTTTGCAGGCTTCAATAGACATGACATGCTTCTTGGGCTAGATGTCCGACCCGCACATACTTTACCAACTTGTCATAAACTCATTCTGAGCCATATTTCCAAATCGAGAAACCTGGCCAAGACTGCAGTGGTGGTGAGGGGTATCTTCTTTTCGATCGACGGTGCAGTTTGCGGGTTTTCGCTAATCGACCTCTCTCATTTCTCTTCTCACAGCCACCTGATAGTGCTCTTTATGAGTTTTCACTAACCAGGCTCTCTCATTTCAATTTCTCTACTGACCGTTGCCTTATAGTGTCCGTAGGTCTTCACCGATAAGGCACTCTCATTTATTTCTCTCATTTTGATTGTATTAGATCCAAGCAACTGTGTTTTCTAATTTTGACACCTTTGCCAATTGCTCAGAAGGACTTAGACAAGGTTCGGGTAAAAAGAGAATTGGATCACATTACAACTTTAGAACAGTTTGGGCGGGATCATCATCGAACCATTATATCATTTGCCCCAGTTTCACTTTTTGGGAAAAACTGGATTTTTATTTTGTTGTGACTGAACCCCATAGAGAGGCTGCCTACGTATCCTTCGGAATCAAGTCAAACATATTTCAGGGAAAACGTTGTTTCAGATTTTCTTTTGTTTATCTGTTTTTCTTCGTTTTGCATTTTTTTCTTTATTTTGTTTTTATGATAGATTTTTTTTTACCAATAACACTTTTGAGTTCCAATGAGGGTAGTCAAAGAAGAGTGACCGACTCAAAGGGTTTGCAAAAGGTTGATAGTGTTTGGGTAGCGAGAATAAAAGCCTTCGTCATCCCAATCTGACAATATTGTCGATGTAGAAAGCCTAAACATAGTACCTTTTTATTGCATCCGCATTCACAGCTGCTTCGGGATCATTTCCTTTGACATCTCCCAAGTACAATGCTCATTTTGGCAATATCTTTCTAACGATAAATGGGCCTTTCCAATTCGGAGCGAACTTTTCTTTCGCCTCCTGGTGATGGGAAAGAATACGCCTTAACATGAGTTGCCCCACTTTGAAATTCCTTGGCCGCACTTTCTTATTGTAGACACGGGCCATTCTTTGCTTGTACAACTACCCATGGTAGACCGCAGCCATTTGCTTTTTGTCAATCAAGGTCAACTGTTCTAGACCAAGAGGTATGGGATTGCTCCAACTGTTGTGCGCACCGTAGTACGATATCCCTGTAATGCAAAAGGCAACTTTTCATGCCATTGCCTAGAGCTCTGAATCATTTTTCTCAAAATCTTCTTGATGTTATTGTTTGTTGCTTCGACGACAACATTGGCTTTGGTCCGATAAGGAGTAGAGTTCCTATGCATTATTTTGAATTGTTCGCATATCTCTTCCATCAAACGACTATTCATGTTTGCAGCATTATCTGTCATGATAGTTGCAGGAATACCAGAAGTATAGATAATATTGGAGTACACGAAATCTACCACAGCTTTCTTGGTGATAGATTTGAGAGTGATGGCTTCAACCCATTTTTGTGATGTAGTCAATGGCGAACAGTATGAATCTGTGTCCATTTTAGGCTTTTGGCTCGATTGGCCCAATGACGTCCATGCCCCAAGCAAAAAATGGCCGAGGTACTGACATTCGATGTAGTTCTGTGGGGGGTGCATAAATGAAATCAGCGTGCACCTGACACTGGTGACACTTCCGAACAAAGCTGAAACAGTCTTTTTCCATGGTTATCCAGTAGTAGCCTGCTCGGATGATTCTTTTTGCCAAAATATACCTATTTATGTGGTGTCCTCACACTTCTGCGTGTACTTCATGGATGATCCTTGTGGACTCTTCGGCGTCAACACATCTTAACAAGTTAAGATCCGGGGTCCTTTTGAACAAGACATCACCACTCAAGAAGAAACCACTTGCGTGCCATCTAATGGTTCTTTTTTGGTCTCTACTTGCTTGCTCGGGGTATTCTATAGTTTTTAGAAATCTTTTGATGTCATGATACCATGACTGCATATTTGGTTCTTCCTCAACTATATTACAATAAACATGCCTTTCCCGAATTTGGATTTCAAAGAGATCTACGTAAGCATTGCCTGGGTATGGCATCATAGAGGCCAAAGTAGCAAGTGTGTCAGCCAATTAATTTTGACAATGAGGGATTTTCCTGAACTCTATCTATTTGAAGCGTTTGCTGAGGTCTTGCATATGCTGTGTATAAGGGATAAGCTTAACATCTCGGGTTTCCTATTCTCTTTGAGCTTTCTGAATAATCAGATCTGAGTCCCCCATGATCAACAGCTCTTCGATGTCCTGGTCGATTGCCATGTTCATACCCATGATGCAGACTTTATACTTGGCGGTGTTGTTTGTGCAGACAAACCGAAGTCGGGTTGTGGCTGGGTAATGCTGACAAGTAGGTGAGATCAAGATTTCCCCAATTCTGACACCTTTTGCATTTACCAGTCCATCAAATAAGATCTTCCAAGCAGTAGTATCCTCGAATATTGCCTTGACTTTGTTTACCCCTTTATCTAGGAAGTAAGTATTCAAAGGTTGATACTCATCATCAACCGAATTTTCAGCCAAATGATTCGCCAACTTCTGGGCTTTCATTGTCGTGCGAGTGACATAGACTATGTCAAATTCAGTCAGCAGAATCTGCCATTTTGCTAATCTCCTTGTGGGCATTGGTTTCTAGAATATGTATTTCAAAGGATCCAACCTGATTATGAGGTAAGTGGTGTAGGCTTGCAGATAAATAATGTCTCAACTTCTAAGCAACCCAAATTAAGGCACAACAGGTTCTTTCCAACAGAGTATACTTAGCTTCATAGCTAGTAAACTTCCTGCTCAGATAGTAGATTGCCTGCTCTTTCTTTCCGGTTATATCATGTTGCCCGAGGACACAGCCGAACAAATTTTCCAAGACTATCAGGTATAAGAACAGAGGCCTCTTTGGCTCCGGTGGGACCAAGACTGGCGGATTTGACAGATATTCCATAATCTTATCAAAAGCTTCTTGACCTTCATCCGTCAACTTGATTGCCGCTTCTTTCTTCAGCAATTTGAATATGGGTTCACACATGGATGTCAGCTGAGCAATGAACCAGCAGATATAATTTAATCTGCACAACAATCTCATCACATCTTTCTTGGTTTTGGGAGGAGGCAAATCTCAGACAGATTTTATCTTTGTTGGATCTAACTCAATACCTCTCCGACTAACTATAAAGCCCAAAAGTTTGCCCGACGGGACTCCAAATGTACATTTGGCTGGGTTCAGCTTCAAATCATATTTGCGCAAATGCTCAAATAATTTCCTCAGGTCCCGAACATGATCATCTTGAGTTTTGGACTTGATGATCACGTCATCCGCATACATCTCAATTTATTGGTGCATCATATCATGGAAAATGGTAATCATGGAAAATAGTAGTCATGGGCGTCATGTAGGTTGCCGCTGCATTTTTCAGACCGAATGGCATGACCATGTAGCAGTATATACACCAAGGTGTGCTAAAAGCTATTTTCTCTACGTCTTCTTAATCCATCAACACCTAGTGATATCCTGTGTAACAATCCACGAAGGACTGTATCTCATGTTTGGCGCAATTATCAACAAGGATGTGGATGTTTGGCAAAGGAAAGTTATCCTTGGGGCTTGCCTTGTTTAAATATCAATAATCCACACATACTCGGGTCTTCCCATCATTATTTGGTACTGGAACTACATTGGCTAGCTATGTGGTACACCGGACCACTGGAATCACCCCTGCTTTCAACTATTTCGTGACTTTTTCTTTGATCTTGTCACTGATGTCAGTTTTAAAATTTCTTTGCTTTTGCTGGACAGGGGGATAATCGGGGTAAGTCGGCAACTTATGGACCACCAAATCGACACTCAGTCCCAGCATATCATCATATGACCAAGCAAACACATATTTGAACTCAAACAGGAGTTTGATTAATGCATACCGGGTTTTTCCATCTGCGAGAATGCTTATCTTTGTTTCCCTGATTTCTTCAGAACTTCCCAAGTTAACCGGATTAGTATCACTTAATTTTAGCTTAGGTTTATTCTCAAATTATTCCAATTCTCAATTTATTTCCCTAAAATCCTCTTTTTCATCGTATTCCGGTTCTTGGTCATTATTTCACAGTTAGACAGCGTGTTTGAATCTGGGCATGAAGCTACAAGCATGTCATGTTATTTAAAGTTGCATTATTAGAACTAAAAGAAGAAGTAAAAATAACAAAATCAGAAGGAATAAAGAAAGATTGACGATGAAATATTGATTTCATTTCGTTGAATTTGGAAGATAACACGATTTACATTGGAAATTAGAAGACATGAAACTAAAGAAAACATCCGAGTTACATCCTGGAATAACTCATAATGAAGAAAAGGTGGCAGGACTAGTCTACCGGGACTCCTGACTAATTGGGAAAGGCGTAGCCTTCCAATTTTGTAGTTTTGCCTCAGGTCCCATGTATAGCACCTCAGAGGTACTTGGGACTTCCCCCGGCTGGACCATGTGGGTTTCATACAATATTTTCCTCGTTTCCTCATAAATCTTTTCAATTTCTTCGGTCGTAAAGGCCTCATCATCTTCTTCCTCATGGTATTTCGGCTTGACAAATGTTCTATACAGATGTTGCACTGGCTGAGTCAAGACCCAACCATCCTTATTTCTCTCATCTGCCTATTGTACATCAGTTGGAGTTGGTTGGAAGCCTACCCCAAAGAACTTTTCACTAGCGGTTAGGGTAACAAGTTCCACTATTCCTTCTAATGATTTGCCAAGCCGATTCCCAGGTGTATAGCCATGCTTGATCATTTCATTTGCCACCATGATTGATCCATTGGAGAGGAAGGGTTTGGGGCAAGGGTTCCCCTCTTCGTACTGGTCCGCTACCACAATCTCAGAGGCCTGATAGACTATGTTCTCTCTCCCCTCATTTGTTTCAAGGCACGGGTCCCGATAAATTGATTGCTCATCTTCCCAATGGACTATAATCTCTTGATCCTCTTGCTCGAACTTCACCATCTTATGAAGAATAGAATGTATAGCCCCCGCTGCATGAATCCACGGCATCCCCAAAAGAACGTTGTAGGATGTATCCATATCCAGAACCCAGAAGGTTACTTCAAAGTCTACTGGGCCAATGGTCAAAATCAGATCGATCTCTCCAATTGTGTCCCTTTTGATGACATTGAAGGCACGTACACAAACATTGTTGGGTGGAATTCTTTCAGTCCCAATTTCCATGTGGTGTAGAGTTGATAGTGGGTAGATGTCTACCCTAGAGCCTCTATCGAACATAATCCTTTTCACGTAGTACCCTTCACATTTGACTATCAGGTGTAGGGCTTTGTTATATACTGCCCCTTCTGGGGCCAAGTCATTTTTGCTGAAGGAGATCTGGTTAATTACGAAAAATCTTTCTTCCATTCCCTCCAACTGCTCTACAGAAGTCTCAAAAGTCACTTATGCTTCGTTATGGTTTTGATCAATACCTTCTGATGTTCGGTGAAGTTCATCAACAGAGATAATAAGGAGACTTTCTCAGGAGATTTTTGAAGATGGTCGATCACCTTATAATCTTCCATTTTCATCTTTTGAAAGAAGGTTTAAGCTTCTTTGGCACCCACGGGCTTCATAGATGGGAAGCGCTTTCTAGTGGCATTGTTCACATCATCAAAATTGAAATACTTTTCAGCTGGGTTATTTTCTTGAACTTCCCCTGAGATCTTTTTTCCTTTGTACGTACCCACCGACTTGCTATAATTCCAAGGCACAGCAGTAGGATCTATCATGGGCTTTTGTGGCGCACGGGCAATAACCACGGGCTCACTCATCCTTGGTGGATTAATTGGCCCACGCATTACATAAGCTCCCTTGGGGACATACATTTGGGTTGTCTTATTCAACTCAAATCTCCTGGGAGACTCAAATCCATCTGCTTTTCTTTGCGGCCTCGAGGGACATAGAGAACAACATCTTTGGGAGGCGTTTACCAAGTTTCAACTTCAACTTGTTTTCTGACTATGGAGGGGTGATTTTGTTATTTTTCTCCCTTTGTCTTGCTTTGAGGCAGCTTTTGATTTCCTTTCTACATCAGCGATGGCAATGATGGCCTTCAACGTTGGGTCAAACTCCTTATCCTCACAAATCATTCAGATTATCGTAATGGGTTGTTTGTTACATTGAGATTATCTTCATCCCTTAACTCTATCTTCCTTTGTACTATCAAGTTCTCTATGCCTCTCTTCAGAGTCCAACAATCATATGTATCGTGCTCTTCTACCCCTGAGTGATAGGCACATCGGGCACCAGCTCTGTAAATGGGTGAGGCCGGGTTTTGCCTAGTTTGAGGAACAGGCTATAGCAGACCCATTTGAATAAGCTTTGGAAGCAAGGTGGAGTAGGATTCGCTTATTTGTGTGAAATTTGGCCTCTTGGGTGGTTCACAAGGGTGGAAATTATTTTATGGAGGCCAGGGGTTGTAGTGGGTTTGGTAAGGAGGCTAGTTTCTAGAAAATGGAGCTTGGTTTCGATTGTCTTGTTGTTATAGCGGGACATAAGGCTGAGTATTCATGACCGGGTATAGCTGAGGAGCATAAGCCACATCTTGGTGGGGGTAATAGTGTTGTGGGGTTCAATTTGATTTGTATACATCCTGCACATTTATTAAGGTGATTTAATGACTCATTTTCACCCCATAGAGTAACACCATTTTTCAAAACTTTAATGCAAAATAAAACCCAATTTTGCAGATACGGCCCTTCAGCACTTTGAGGAAGAAGATTTTAAGGTTGTGCTTGGTAACTGGCCAAAAAAGACAAAAGGTGGCTATTCTAGAAAAAACATGCCTTTAGGTGCCCTGTTGGGGATATTCGGCTCATTATAAGCAAGAATGACATCACCCGCTTATTTGTGACAAAAAATAAAAATTTTATTATTTTTGAAAAAGGGGAGTTGGACCCGACAGGTGTTGCCTACGTATCCCATATCCAGTGAGAATCAAACTGGCGTAGCTCGGGCAGATTTGACAACACCAACTATTTTCCAAAACAAAAACTTTTTTTTTTTCAATTTTTCTGAAAAATTTGGCAGAGTTTCAGTACCATTTGGATATTGGTTTTTCAAAACTGCTGATTTACTCACTTAACCCTTACATTGCTATTCTCTTTTCCCAACTTTCTCCCATTATTCACAAGCCGGTCGACATACAAATCCGAAATAAATAAATGCACAAGTAGCAAGCAGGGTGCATTAGGATGGTCTTTTCATTTCAGGTACATCTGTCATAGACAGTCCCAACCCCTGTGTTGAGTCTCCTAAGTCAAATGCACGTGATGCAAACAAACGTTCCTATTACGGATCTGGCATGAGGCTTTGGTATACGAGGTTTAAAACATGTGTTTATTGCTCTAGACCTGGCTTACCCAAACAGACAATTCGAGCCGGGGGAGGGGGGTGGGAGGGGGCAGCGTACCGGGAATACAGAAGCTTCGCCGGCTTAGCAACTTGTTCGAATCTCGTTCAAAAATAGGATAGGACTCTACACAGATGAGATGTCACACGAAGTGCGCCCTTCTCCACGATTTAGAAGACTCGGAGAGAGGAAGGATTTCATAGCATTTTATATAAAACTCATAGAATATCAAAGCGGTAAAAACATTTAGCACATCAGGCATAAACATGTAGGAAAATAAGATGATAAATAAAGCCAATCATAACATCTATTATAAGCCCAAATTCTTGAAACCTGAATTGAAGTTCTGGATTTGGTTCCCCAGCAGAGTCGCCAGAGCTGTCACACCTCCTTTTTTATACCATCCGAAGGCGATATAAGGGAGTTTTTCCAATTAAAGTGACAATATTTAAAATAGGATTATTTATTAATTTTTGTTCAGAGTCGTCACATGGGAATTGTTTTCTGGTGTCCCAAGTCACCGCTTTATTTTAATCCCAAATCAAGGAAAATTCGACTTTCCTTTTGAAGTCCGCGAACTAGAAATTCTGAATAAGGAATTCTGTTAACCAGAAGGAAGGTGTTAGGTACCCCCGGATTCCATGGTTCTAGTATGGTCGCTTAAACTATTACAGTCGGCCAATTATCTAATTTTAATACATGTTTTAGCGTGTGGTGTATTTTTAACTTATTAAAACACTTTTAATTAATTTTAAGGAAGATTCAACGTTCTAAAATACGTGTTGAACCACGCCACATGAAATGCACCCGCAGTCCACGACACATTTTATTTAACATTATTGAGCTTTGGATTTGGGTCACATGAAATGTACACCCGAGTTTAAAAAAAATAATTTAAATTACACGCCCAAAGCAACTATGCATTTTCAAGTTAATGACAAGATTTGCGAGGGCAATGGAAAATTCAACTAATGGCAGACCTCGATTTCTAAAGAGTTAGCTAGTTTATTCAATTATTTCTCTTAAGCCTTGAAAAATTCTGTCTTTTTTGGTTCCAATTTATTCAATACTTTAAATCTGACCTCTCAAGTCCAGTGAACAACCAGCCCAAGTAAATTAACAAATAATAGCCTAATTATTGCTTTCGACCTTAATGTTTTATTATGTCATCTAAGGCATAGCAATGTCTTAAAGGAAATGGCCCGTTCATTCCCACATATCAAAACAACAAAATTTAACCCCATCACAATTAATTGCAGAAGATAATACCAAACAGATTTAGAAATGGGAATTATAAAGCCATCGAAGAATCATGCTTGCATTAGCACCTCAGTGGACAAATTCACTATTTTCAAGCATTCATTAATCTAGCTTAGACAAAGTAAGAAAATCAAAATAACAAGTAAAGCAATGAAAGGATAATAATCAAACAAGCAATATCTTAACAAATTGATGTGCCAGAGAATTGCGGCATATTTCAATACTAATTTCTTAGATTTTAGCTTGTTTTAATGCAATTATCTCCTTTACTTATGTAGTTTTGGTGTTTCTACAGTACATAAGGACTAAGGACCCAAGAGCATGGAAATGGAAGTAGAAAAGACAAGAAAAGAACAAAATGTAGCAAAAATGTGAGTCTGCGACACACTATGCGATCGCATATCACTGATGTGAAAAGCATAATGCACATTCAAATCGCAGGCAAAAGCAGAGCCCTGGGTAAATCTCAAGTCAAGAATGCGGTCCACTATGCGACCGCAGAACCTGTGTGCGAGCCGCAGAGTGGACCGCTAATCAACCATGAAAGCTGCTTAGTGACGAAGATGCGGTGCAAAATGTGATCGCATTTCTACAATGCGAATCGCATAATTAGAATGCGATGAAGGTCTGAAAATAAGGTTTCAGTCTGCAATGGGGACGTTTAAGATGCAGACCGCATGAACGCTTTGTGATGAGAATGCGGTCGCATTTCTGACCTGAAAGGGTATTTTTGTCCGTTTTCTGTCCTGATTTTCAGTCCACTTTAAATTGTTTTTTGATTGTTTTATGGGCTCATCTTGTCTGGTTTTTGAGCTACATTCCAAGACTTTAATACTCTTCACTTTTACAGTCTTTTGGGATCAAGAATATTCACTTTGTAAGCTTTATGGCATTTATTATTCTCTTGCTTTTGTATTTTAGTATGAGTAGCTAACTCTAAATATTAAGGTTGTGGACCCTACATGGGTTTTATGTTAATGAGTGTTTAAAATTGAATATATATATATAATAGTTGGTTGATATTTATTCATTTCTCGTGCTCCATTTATTATTGGTGGTTGCAAACATTAACAAGTGCTATTAAATTCTACTTTGCTTGGGAAAGTGGGTTAGAATTTGGTAGAAGTAAATATCAAAGACTCAATGCTTCAAACCTTATTTGATAAAATCGCTTAGGGATAAGTGACTTTTATTTGGCATATATTGATTCTTATGAATTGCAACTCTTCTACATTTGGAAAAATTATAAAGAGAAAATACTATCTAACTATTTAGAAATATTGGGTAGTCACTTAGACATCATTTGCATATCAAAAGGACCGACCATTAGAAATATATCATATTAACAATGATAACATTACATTTCTTTCAAGGGGACACAATCTTGGTTTCTTTAATCCAATTAATTACACTTTCAATTTTCCAATTAGTTGTCACTTCAAAAAAAAAAATTCAATTCATACTCTTGTTACTATTAATTCACACTCTTGTTACCATTAACTGGATAGAATTACGGCTTTAGTTGAGCAACACACTATTCTAGTAACCTTTTCATACCGATTCCCTGTGGGATTCGACCCCAACCTTGTTGGGTTATTATATTTGACATCCATCGCCCTACACAATTTATAAAAGTGTAATTTGAGCGTATCACAAATTACAAAGGAAAATATATCTAATCAACAACAATTAAGAAATGGAACTTCAAAGCTTAAAGTGAAGAAAAATGACCTTCATATTAAATTGCTTCGCACTACAAAGCTCGTATATGATTGGAAGTTTAATAAGAAATAGCACCTCGACCAAAACCAATGAATGGAGCACGAACTCGACCTCGACGACTCAACCTTTGTGCTGCAGTTTTTTCTATGCAAAAGGGGACTGTTTGGTGTTGATTTTCATCGCGGTTTGGGCTGTTTTATACAGGAAATTTTAGCTAACTTTTGGGACTGTTTTATAGCCGGTTTTGCGTCTTATTTTCGCTGTGAACAAGGCTGTTTTGAGCTCTTATTTTTGGGATTTTCGGACTGATTTTCAACAATTTTCGCAACTGATTTTGCTGCTCTTTGGAGATGTTTTTTCTTGGTTTAAGTGGTGGTTGGTTCTCTATGTCCATCGAAGAAGACGAACGATAGGGATGGGAGGTCGTGAAGAAAATAAAATTCAATGGGGAAGGGGTGGTCGTGTATTGCGGAGCTTCCCTTTGATTTTTTGGAGTCTATCTTTTTTGCTTTCTTTTGGTATTTTCGCTGATAGGTCTTAGGTTAGCTCTTAGGCATCGTTCTTGGTTGTATTTTTTGTTGATCCCGTTTAGAGAAAGTGGCAGATCAGTAGTTTTTTTATGTGTAGGGATCTAGGTGTTATGTACTATTATATAGGAGTTGGAATTAGGTTAGGGGTATGAGCCTAGGAATTATGGGCTTAGGAATTATGGGTTAGGTCCAAAATTAGGCGTAAAAATGTGTTGCTCGAGCCCAAGTTTTATTCTTTCTCTGCGAACGAGACTAAAATATGATATTATTTATTAATTAGTCATACTTAAGTAAAATAACTATTAAAATAAGATTGACTGTTAAAATAAACTATTTCTTTGGTATTTTTTCAAGTTTAAAAATGACTAATAAAACATTAATGAAACAATTTTTGTAATTTTTATTTTTCTTGTAATAATGTAAAGTAAAAAAAGTAAAAATTAGTTGAAATAGCTTTATTAGACCTAGATTAAATATTTACGTGCTAAAATATGAAAAATCTCAGGGAGAGTCAAAAATCACATGTCTACACCCATGACACAAGACATGAACCGAGGAAGTGTGCCATACCTGAGGTGCTCTTCCTATCCACTCGAAAACCTGCATAATCAGCATCAGCATGTCCAACTATATTGAAATTGCTACCTTTGGGATATCAAAGACACTGATCAGTGATGCCATTTTTTGATATCTTAGTATCCTCCTAATAGCAGTCAAGTGAGACTCTTTTGGATTTGCCTGAAAATAAGCCTTACACTGAAAACAATGTCAGATCTGCCGGCAGTAAGATACAGGAGTGAACCAATCATAACCCTATACAACTTTTGATCAACTGATGAACCAGGTTCATCAACATCTAATTTAGTGGCAGTTGCAATATGTGTGTCTATTTCTTTAGATTCCTCCATTATAAACTTTTTGATTAGCTCTTTTCTATACTTCTGCTAATAGATCACGGTTCCATTTGGACTTTGTTTGATCTGCAAGCCTAAGAAGAAGTTAAGCTCACCTATCATACTCATTTCAAAGTCACTCCCCATTAATTTTGCAAAGTCCTTACTTAGCTTATCAGTGGTGGCCCCAAAGATTATGTCATCGACATATATTTGTACAACAAGGAGATCCTTGCCTTTTTTCTCTTAAGAGTAAGGTACTATCAATTTTACCTCTTTTGTATCCATACTGCAGCAGGAATTTGGACAATCTTTCATACCATGCTCTTAGGGCCTGCTTGAGTCCATAGAGAGCCTTATCTAATTTGTACACATACTCAGGACATTCCTTGCTTTCAAACCATGAAGGTTGTTTGAAAAACGCGTATTCTTTCAAGTAGCCATTCAGGAAAGCACTTTTAACATCCATTTGATGAAGAGTGAATTCCATGCGAGCTGCAAAGGCTATAAGAAGTCTGATTGCCTCTAGTATTACAACTGGAGCAAAAGTCTCATCATAGTTTATGCCCTCCTCTTGGCTATAACCTTGGACCACCAATCTTGCCTTGTTTCTTGTAACTATTCCATCTTTATCAAGTTTGTTTCTGAAGACCCATTTTGTACCAATGACTTATCTGCTCTTGGATCTTTGAACTATATACCAAACTTGACTTCTTTCAAACTGGTTGAGTTCATCCATCATTGCATTCACCCATCTGCACCCTGCAAAGCCACAATAACATTTTAGGTACAATGATAGATAGAAAAGCACCAAAAGCGCACAGATTCTTTAATTGTGATCTAGTTTTAACTCCAGATGTTGGATCAATGATAATGTTCTCAATTGGATCAGAACTTTGATAATTGTGAGGTTTCACAACCAACTGGCTTCTGCTAGATGTTTCTCCCATGTTCTGTTGCTAGCGAACATGATCATCACCTAATTCTTTTAAGTGATTTATTTCAATTCCCCTTTGATTAGTTCCCCTTGTCAGGTTGCCCTATATGAAAGAACCTGTTCCATCACCTGTTCCTTTTGTTGGTGCCACATTGACCAGAGCTGATGCTTCAGTCATGTCCTTTACCAATCTAATAGTTTCATCTTCATGTTCCTATCTCTCACAAAAAATGTTAATTTCATCAAATACTACATGCAAACTTTGTTCTACACATAAAGTTCTTTTTTTAAACACTTTATATACATTGCTATGCGAAGCATATCCCAAGAATACTCCCTCATCACTTTGAGGATCAAACTTACCTAGGGAATATTTTCCATTGTTGTGCACATAGCACTTACAAACAAATGCCCTAATATGGGATATATTCTGTTTTCTCCCTTTAAGTAACTCATAGCGAGTCTTCTCTACAAGAGGTCTAGTCAAGCAACTACTGATTACGTAACATGCAGTGTTTACAACCCCTGTCCAAAAACTGTGAGGCAGTTTACTAGAAAGTAGCATGGTCCTAGACATGTCCTCAAAGGTACTGTTCTTTCTTTCAATTACTCCATTTTGCTGAGGATTCCTAGGGGTAGAGAAGTTATGATCTATACCATTTTCATCACAGTATTCAGCAAACTTTGCATTTTCAAATTCAATTCCATGATCATACCTAATGGATGCAAGTTGATTTCCTAACTGTTTATGAGTTTTTCTAACAAAAGTAGTAAACATATCAAATGCTTCATCTTTAGATGTTACAAAATAGTACCCAGGTAAATCTAGAATAATAATCAACAAGTACCATTGCATATATTTTCCACCTCTACTCATTGTCCTCATTGGACAACAAAGATCCATATGAACCAGTTCCAAGGACTTGGACGTGCTTACCATTTTCTTTTTTCTGAAGGATGATCTTACCTGCTTCCCCCTTGCACATTTCCTTGAACTTGATGTTGGCTAACCCTATCACCAAATCCTTGGAGACTAATTTGTTTAGCTGATTCAAAGTGGCATGACGAAGTCTTTTGTGCCACAGGAGGGGATCATTAACCAACACACTTAAGCAAGTGAGTTCATTTTCTGACAGAGTGGACAAATCTACAATGTAAATATTGTTAACTCGTTTTCCCTACAAAATAATCTTGTCCGTGGCAAGGTTAATCACAAAGCCCTTGGTAGATGTGAAAGCTACAAGATTACCTATGTCACACAGTTGTGACACACTCATTAGGCTATATTTAAAGACATCTATCAAGTAGACTATGAATGAGAATCTTTCTTCCCTACCTTTCCAACCCCAAAGATCTCACCTTTTTTTCTATTACCAAAGGAGACATTACCTCCTTTTAAGTTATCAAGTGAAAGGAACCGGTCCTTGCTCCCAATTATATGGTTTGAGCAGCCACTATCCATATACCATATATGGCTGCTTCCTTTCACTTGGACCTCTTGTTCATCATCTGAGTATCCGATGGCCAAAGAGCATGTTCTTCTTCAGCTTCATCCTCCGAGTCCTCATCTGATGTTTCTCCCCAGGTGACAGTCATAGCCTTTGTTGAGCCTTTGTTCCTTTTTTGTTGAACATGTTCCTTCTTCCTGTTCCTTTGTTCAGCCCTTTCTTTCTTCCACTCAAATTCCCATTGAGGGCAGTTTTTGATCATGTGACTAGTCTTGACACACTTGTAGCAACCCTCATTGGTGTGTTGCTCAGGAGCCCTTGGTTTGTTGAAGGTTGTACCTCTTGAAGAACACTTTCCTCTCACAAGGTACTTTTTGAAATCTCTTGTGATCATCGCCATTTCATCATCCTCTAGCTCTAAACCTTCAGTAATTATGAGAGCCAAACTTCTTTCCTTCTTGGGTGTATCCATCTTCATTGTTTTCCTTCTCAATTCATATGCAGTGACATTTCCAATTAGTTCATCCAACTTGAGGGTAGCAATATTCTTTGGTTCCTCAATAGGAGTGATTTTGTTTTCCCATGAGGCTGGAAGAACCCTTGTCAAGATTTTCTCAACCTTGTCTTCTTTAAGAATGGTCCTTCCAAGAGATTTAAGTTCATTTCTCAGTGTAGTGAACCTAGTACACAGCTCTTGAATTGTTTCTCCTTCCTTCATAGTAAAATTCTCACATTGAGAATGCAGCAGTGTTCCTTTAGACCTCTTCACTTGAGGTGTTCCTTAATGAGCCACTTGCAAGTTGTCCCAAATTTCCTTAGCATTGGTATGGATTTGGATCCCGTTGTAATCATCAGCACCTAGTCCACACACAATCCATTTCTTGCCTTTAGAATTTTTCTCCCACTTCCTCAAGTCTTCAGTAGTACAGTCAGCTCTTGTCTTTGGCACATCAACTCCTTCAGCATTCTTCTTTGTTATTGCTAGGGGAACATCAGTGTCTATGTCCCAAAGTTCATAGTCCTCCCCTATGATATGACCTCTCATCATATTCTTCCACCAAGAATTGTACTAACCATTCAAAAAAGTGGGAGCCTAGCAGTGGATTGCCCTTTCCAGTTCCCAGGTGGTGCACTAATGTAGATCTTCTCCTAAGGTGTTAGCCTCTTCAAGGATAACCTGCTCTGATACAAATTGATGTTCTAAACATCAATACAACACAAGAAGGGGGGGGGGTGATTTGTGTGTTACCCAATTTTTGCTCTAGAAGAACCTGGTTCTTCTAGGTGTACTTTTTACTACTGATTGCGGAATTAAAAGTACATAAAATAAAGAACACAAATATTTTTACGTGGAAAAAACCTGGCTTAAAAGGTGAAAAAAACCACGAGCTACTACTTAGTAGGATTTTCCCAAACATCCACTAAAATCTCTGAGCCAAAATACCATTTACAAAACTCTTGTAAACCTAAGGATTAAACTCTAATCCCGTTGTGGCACACAACCTCAACTGTTGCGACAACTTCAAGTTAACTCTAAATTGAAAACTCAAAGTACCTAATACAATTGCTTCTATGAAAGCTGAAAGGTACAAGTTTAAATCGCCTACTATAATTGAACTAGAATAAAAGAAATACACAATAGAATTGCTTCATTTATCTTGTCCAAGTAGCTTCAGGAATACACACTTGAATCTCACATAAATTGCTTGCAAAATTGCCTCGCTCTTTTGCTCTCAATTTAGTTTAACTTTTGCGTTTGTGCAATACCTGTAAAAGAGAACAATCACTGTTATTTAATGAGTTAGTAATTAGAGCTTGATTAAGACTCAATTGATGATCTTCCATCAATGTTGAGTCCTTGAACAACACAAACTCCAACCATATCCTTTATCTGGATTATGTTCTTTTCTCATAAGGAGACTTTCACTCTTTATCCAATATGAAACCTTTGCGATCATTTCAGCAGATATTGCTACTTGATCACTGAGACTTATCGCCTTCACATGCAACTCACATGTATAGGTTGATAAACACTGTGCCTCACATGATAGACCTGGTCCATGACTGAGTTCATTTGTCATTCTTCAAAACTTCAACTGAACTTGGGCCAACAGGTTGAATTGGCTTAGTGATACCTCTTAGATTCTTACGAGACCATTACCGAGTTCATACCCTATCCGCAATAGTATTCTTTTGATCTTATTACTCCACCACTTTCCTTTCTCTATTGCATTGACACGCTCTATGCGATGGTAAGTTTCTCCACCCAACTTTCTTATATCTTGACAACTGGAACAGTTTGATCGGTGTAAAAGGGATTGCTTCCATCTCCAGGAATGATCATCTCCCAATGGTTCCATTTGAACTTCACGACCTGGTGTAACATAGAAGCTCAACCCCAGCAGCATGTATCCATGGTTGTCCAAACAAAAGATTGTACGTAGCAGATATGTCCAATACTTAAAACTCAACATCAGACCAAGTCGGGCCCATCTGCAAACAAAGGTTGATTTCCCCAATTGTGGCCCTTTGAGACCCATCAAATGCTTTCACATTCATACTCCCTCATTGTATCTCATAGTAATCTTTGCCCAACCTTTTTAAATTAGTCAACGGACAAATGTTAAGTCTTCAACCCCTATCTATTAGGACTCTGGCTATGAATTTGTCCTTAAACTATACTATGATATACAGTGCCCTATTGTGACTCAGTCCTTCAGGTAATTGTTCATATTCGTGAAAGGGGATCTTATGGCTCTCCAGTACTTGCCTTACCATATTGTCCATCTCTTCACTAGTGATGGTGTTGGGCACGTAAGCTTCAATCAACACTTTCATTAATGCATTCCTATGCATCTCTGAATTCTATAGCACCAATAAAATGGAAATCTGAGTAGGGGTTTGTTCAAATGATCCACTACAGAGTACTCCCTTGCTTGCACCTTTCTCTAAAGATAATCTGGGACTGTTTCAGTTACAGGTTGTTAAGAAGCAGCTTCTTTACTTGTTCCTCCCAAATGCCCAGGTGGGTAAACCTTACCAGTCTTGGTCATTCCTTTTGCGACGCTTGTTTCTTCCATCTTCCCTTTTCCTTTCCCTCTTGCCTCTATAACATAGTCCTATGATATGGTACTAGAACTAAATGACAGTGTGGGGGCTACTGTCATAGTTAAGGGAGTGGTCAGTTCTACCTCAAACAGAGCTGTTACAATTGAGGGCATTATTGTTTTAACCAAAAATGGAGTTGGCGTGGCTATTTCAACCTCAATTAGTGACTGAATTTTCACTGTAATGGGTGTGAGAGTGATCTGATGTATTGTTGTTTCATCCCCTTAATGAATTACTCCAAATGATCCTTCCAGATCCCATTGTTCATTAGTTTCTATCACAATTAGCCACTAACCCCTGTGATCTGGGAGGGGATTGTTGTAGATATTTGGTGCGACTTCTTTTTCTTGTATAACCTTGGTGTCAATCAGAATTTGGATATTATCTTTCAAAGTGTGACATATTTCAATAATGTTTCCCTTCATGCCTGAGGGAAGGCATATGTCTTGTTCAGATTGACCCACTGGAAGAGTTTTTCATAGCAATAGCAGGAATGGGGGTGACATAACCGACAACCTTCAATCTTTCATAGAGTTGATCAATGGGTTCACCAGTAAGAGTGTATTGTCTGGGTGGTATGCGGTCAAAATTCTGTCTAGGTTTTTGGTAGTTTTGGCGGGCCGATGGTGATGAGTGGTAATATGCAGATTGTGTGTTATAAGTATGGTAGGTGGTGGCGGGTTTTTGATATCTGGGAGGTGAAAACTGTTATGTGGGTGGTGGGGTTTGATATGTGACAGGGATTTTGGCCCTTGGGCTACCATCATGGCTCATACTTCTTTCTTTTTGAATATACTGCCTGGCTGCAAAGCTTTATTTGTAGCCTATAATGCCTCAAATTTGTTACCATTCTGCTCTTAATTCCTTCTTCAATACTTTCCCCCAATTTGATGATGTCAGAGAACTTGTGATTCTCAGTAACCATTAACCTCTCATAGTATTGTGGATATTGGGTCCGAAAAAAGAATTTGTGTCACGACCCTAGTTCACCGATCGTGAACATGTCGTGATGGCACCTAGTCCCTACGACCAGGTAAGCCAAATATTGCGAAAAATATAATAATTGCGGAAAAACAGAATAAACCAAATTAAATAACTAGAAGAAAATGGTACTGGATGCCACTCGGCAGGTACAACTCAATAAAACACAAGTCTAACACCATTCCCCAAGACCCGGAAACTCACTGGCAACACAGGCTATAGAAATGTACAGTGTGGCCCCAAAACTCCAGAATATTCTAACAACCGAAAGAGAGAAAACTATATACTAAAGATAGAGTAAGAAGGAGACTCGTCGATCTGTGGACGCAGCAGAACTACCTCGAAGTCTCCATAGTCCTCCTGCCTCACTGATAGTGTGCCTGAGTAGAGGTACCTGAATAATCTACACATGAAAAACATGCGTAGGAAGGGCATGAGTACACCACAGCGGTACTCAGTATGTGCCAAGCCTAACCTCGGTTGGGTAGTAACGAGGAAGGTCAGGGCCCTACTGAGATAAACATAACAATAATAAGGTAACGGAAACAATCTGAATAAAGTCTACAACAAAAATCTGAACCGGATAAACACTGGAGAGCAGTAATAGTAGGTAACGGTAACAATACAAGTAAATACTATCCTCGACCAGGAAATAGCAACCGGGGATCTCTTGGTAAACCGAGGATCTCTTGGTATCCTCATCATGTGCACTAGGGATCTCTTGGTATCCCGAGGATCTCTTAGTATCCTCAATAAGTGAGCCGGGGATCTCTTGGTATTCCGAGGATCTCTTGGTATCCTCAATAGGTGAACCGGGGATCTCTTGGTATCCCGATTTATATATATAAAAACACGTTCCAGGGATCTCTTTGTATCCCACACCTTCAATCTAGAATAAGTCAAGTACAGGGGGATCTCCCGGGAAGCCATCCCGTAGTCCTAATTTAAAACACATCACAACAATAGCTCATAATCTCAGAATAAATGCTAAACCATTACAATTAACACTGATTTCTAATCTAACATGCTTCACAGAGTGCAAATAGTATAGTTAAACAATTAAGCAAGTAAGTCGGCTAAGCATGCTTCTCTAAGCTAGCACAGGTTAAAACTACAGTTTAAATGGGCAAGTAAATAGAAGATCTCAATAAAAATACTCCAAGTAAAAATGTGTTTACAACAATTAGCACAAGTACGTGCTCATCCCTTCACGTACGAGGCATTCAAACAATCAAGGATCATGTCCTAAGGGGAAAGGTCCCCCACACAAGGTTAGACAAGCCACTTACCTCGAACCGGCTCAATATCACTAGAAACCGCGCATTTGCCACGAGTATCCGACTCCAAATGGCTCAAATCTATTCAATTCAATTACACATCATAAATAATATTGCAAACAACTGATTCCACTATTAAATTTAAAGCTAGGGCGCTAAATAGGTAAAATAACCAAAATGCCCCTCTAGCCATCATCTCGGAATTGAATAATTTTTACGTTTTCAGAACCCTCGTACTCTCATGAGTCTAACCATATAAAAATCTCCCAAATCGAAGGTCAAATGCCCCCTCAAAACCCCATAGTTAGGTTTAAGAAGTTTACCCACTTTCCATTCGAAAACACGAAATTAAAGGGTGAATTCCAATTAGATTAATGGGTTTTAGTCATTGGAGAGTAGAGAATAGTTACCTAGTGATTGCCTTTAAAAACCCCTTGAAATTGCTCCCAAATCCGAGCTCCAAACCTTGAGTTTTGGTAAAAATGGCTAAACCTCGTTTTTGAATTGTTAAATACTGCCCAGGGGTCTAAAGCATCGTGAACGCGGAAGGCAGCACGCGTTCGCGAAGAAGGAATCATAAAGGGACCAAAAATGCCCTTCGTGATTGCGAAGGTACTGATGCAAACGCGAAAGCCTGGATTCAGTGAACTATGCGAATGCGACACTGGGTATGCGAACGCAGTGAAGAAACGTGTGAAGCTATGCGATCGCGGGGCGCCAATCGTGAACGCAATGATGAAACTTGTCATCCTCCAGAATTACTCTATGCAAACGCGTAGAGTAGGATGCGAACATGAAGAGAAGGAGGGCCAAATCTAAGCCAATGAAACATTTTGAAACTCCAAAATGCTCCGTTGAGCATTTGAAACTCACCCGAGGCCCCCGGGACCTCAACCAAACCTACGGACACATCCCATAACTTCATTCGAACTTGTACCAATCCTTAAACCACCTAAAACAACGCCGGAAACACGAAGTAAGCCAAGATTCAAGACTAAGAACTTCAAATTCCAACCAAACACACTTTCGATCAAAAACCTACCCAAACCTCGCTAGAAAGACCTGAAATTTTGCACGCACATCAAAAATGACATGACGGAGCTACTGCAACTTCCAGAATTCCAAAACGACCCTCGGATCAAAAACTCACTATTGGACCGTAAACTTCAAAAATTCGAACTCCGATATTTCAAGCCTAAATGAGCTACGAACTTCCAAAATACATTCCGAACACGATCCCCACCCCGAAATCACCTAAGGAACTAACGGAACCAACAGATTTCCATTCCGAGGTCATTTTTACACTGTTTCGAATACGGACCCTTTTTCAACTCTTAAGCTCTCATTTAGGGACTAAGTGTCCCAAAACACTCTGAACCCTATCACTGAATGTCCCGGCAAACCAAAATAGCAGAAATGAACTTAGGGGAATCAGTTAATTGGGGATCAGAGAGAAATTCCAAAAATGACCGGCCGGGTCGTTACATCCTCCTACACTTAAACATTCGTTCGTCCTCGAATGAGCATAGAGAACATACCTAAAGTAGCAAAAAGATGAGGGTACTGGCTGCACATATCCTGCTCGGTCTCCCAAGTCACCTCCTCAGCCGGCTGACCCCGCCACTAGACCTTCACTGAAGCAATGTTCTTTAACCTCAACTTTCTGATCTGCCTGTCCAAACTGGCCATTGGCTCCCCAACATAGGATAGATCCTTGTCCAACTGGACTAAACTAAAATCCAACACGTGCGACGGAACACCATGATATCTCCGGAGCATCGAAACATGAAATACCGAATGAACTCCGGCCAGGCTGGGAGGTAAGGCAAGCTCATAAGCAACCTCCCCAACTCGCCTCAAGATCTCAAAAGGCCCAATAAATCTCGAACTCAGCTTCCCTTCCTTTCCAAACCTCATGACGCCCTTTATAGGCGAGACTCAAAGTAGAACCCGGTCGCCAACCATATATGCAACATCACGAACCTTTTCGTCCGCGTAACTCTTCTGTCTGGATGGGGCTGCACGGAGTCTATCCTGGATCACCTTAACCTTCTCCATTGCATATTGAACCATCTCTGTGCCCAATAGCCTGGCCTCACCTGGCTTAAACCAACCCGCCGGAGATCTACACCTCCTACCATATAAGGCCTGATACGGCACCATCTGAATGCTGGACTGATAACTGTTGTTATAAGAAAACTCCGCCAGTGGCAGGAAATGATCCCATGACCCTCAAAACTCAATCACGCATGCACGGAGCATATCCTCCAGAATCTAAATAGTGCGCTCGGATTGTTCGTCCGTCTGGGAGTGAAATGCCGTGCTCAACTCCACCCAAGTGCCTAACTCCTGCTGCACGACTCTCCAGAACCACGATGTAAACTGAGTACCTCTGTCTGAGATTATAGAAACAGGAATACCATGCAAACGGACGATCTCCCTGATATTAATCTCTGCCAACCGCTCCGATGAATAAGTGGTACACACATGTATGAAATGAGCGGACTTGGTCAGCCGATCCACAATGACCCAAATAAAATCAAAATTCTTCAAGGTCCGTGGGAGTCCAGATATGAAGTCCTTGGTGATATGCTCGCACTTCCACTCTGGGATCTCAATCTGCTGAAGCAACCCACCCGGACATTGGTGCTCATGCTTCACCTGCTGGCAGTTGAGGAATCTAGACACACAGTCAACTATATCCTTCTTCATCCGCCTCCACCAGTAGTGCTGCCTCAAGTCCTAATACATCTTTGCGGCACCCGGATGGATGGAATACCGCGAGCTATGGGCCTCTGCTAGAATCAACTCTCGAAGATCATTGACATTGGGCACACAAATCCGGCCCTGCATGCTCAATACCCCCTCATCCCCGATGGTAACATCTCTGGCATCACCACACCGAACTCTGTCCTAAAGGACAAGCAAATGAGTGTCATCACACTGCCGCTCCCTGATGCGATCAAGTATGGAAGATCGAGAAACCACGCAGGCTAGAACCCGACTGGGCTCTGAAAGGTCCAATCTCACAAACTGTCTGGCTAAATCCTGAACACCTATCGCCATAGGTCCCTCTGAGGCTGGTAGATATGCCAAACAACCCAAACTCTTCGCCCGATGACTCAAGGCATCAGCAACCACACTGGCCTTGCCCGGGTGATAAAGAATAGTAATATCATAATCCTTTAACAACTCTAACCATCTCCTCTGAACCATATTTAGGTCCTTCTTCTTAAGCAAGTGCTACAAACTCCGATGGTCAGTATAGATCTCACAAGGCACCTCGTACAAATAATGACGCCAGATCTTCAAGGCATGAACAATAGCAGCTAACTCAAGATCATGGATAGGGTAGTTCTTTTCATGCACCTTCAACTGTCTAGACACGTAGGCAATCACCCTACCGTCCTACACCAACACCGCTCCAAGTCCGACCCGTGAGGCATCACAATAAACTGTATAAGACCCCGAACTGGTAGGCAGCATCAAGATTAGGGCTGAAGTCAAAGCTGCCTTGAGCTTTTGAAAGCTCACCTCACACTCCTCTGTCCACAAAAATGGGGGACCCTTTTGAGTCAATCTAGTCATAAGGGGCCGCAATCGAAGAAAACCCCTCCACAAAGCGACGGTAATAACCCGCCAAGCCGAGGAAACTGCGAATCTCTGTAGCTGAGAAGGGCCTGGGATAACCTTGCACGGCCTCCACCTTCCTCGGATCCACTCGAATGCCCTCACTCGATACCACGTGGCCTAGGAATGCCACGGAACTCAGCTAGAACTCACATTTGGAGAACTTTGCATATAATCTCTTCTCCCTCAGAGTATGAAGCACTACCCTCAGGTGTTGCTCATGATCTTCCCGACTCCGAAAATATACCAGAATGTAATCAATAAAAACAATCATGAATGAGTCAAGATATGGCCTGAATACACTGTGCATCAAATGCATAAAAGCTACTGGGGCATTAGTCAGCCCAAAAGACATAACAAGGAACTCGTAATGACCATACCGAGTCCTAAAGACAGTCTTCGGGATACCTGGCTCCCGAATCTTCAACTGATGGTAACCTAAGCGCAAACAAATCTTGGAAAACACCTGTGCGCCCTGAAGCTGGTCAAACAGATCATCAATATGAGGTAAAGGATATCGGTTCTTCACTGTAACTTTGTTCAACTGGTGATAATAATTGTACATACGCATAGAACCATCCTTCTTCTTCACAAACAAGATAGGAGCACCATATGGCGAAATACTGGGTTGAATAAAACCCTGACCCAACAATTCCTGCAACTGGCACTTCAACTCCTTCAACTCAAGAGGAGCCATGCGATATGGAGGAATGGAAATGGGCTGAGTGCCTGGCAACAGATCAATGCCAAAATCGATATCTCTATCGGGCGGCATGCCCGGAAGATCAGCTGGAAATACATCAGGGAAATCTTATACCATTGGGACTGAATCAACAGAAGGGGTATCAACATTGACATCTCTCACATAAGCTAAATACGCGACACACCCCTTCTCAACTATACGTTGAGCTTTAAGGAAAGAAATAACCCTACTGGGAGTATGATCGAAGGTACCACTCCACTCAATACGTAGAACACCTGGCATAGCCAGCGTCACGGTCTTGGCATGACAATCAAGAATAGCATTATGGGGCGACAACCAGTCCATGCCCAGAATAATGTCGAAGTATACCATACCGAGTAATAATAGATCAGACCTGGTCTCAAAACCACGAATAGTAACCAAACACGACCGGTATACACGGTCCACAACAAGAGAATCTCCCACAGAAGTAGAAATATAAACCGGGGCACTCAAAGAATCCCGAGGCACACCCAAATACGAAGCAAAATAAGAGGGCACATATGAATAAGTAGAGGCTGGATTGAATAGAATCTATGCCTCTCTGTGACAAACAAGAATAACACCTGTAATGACAGAGTCGGAGGCAACCGCCTCAGTATGAGCATGAATGCAACAATATCTTGCCGGACCCCTCTCACGAGGGCGACCTCTATTTCCCCGACCTCCACCCCTGGCTGGCTGGGCAGGTTGGGTAGAAGTAGGAGCTGGGACCATAGCATGAGAACTCTGAGGAGCACACTATGGCTGAGTAGTCTGTGGAGGTGCACTCCTCCCCAAGTCTAGGGCAATCCCTCACCATATGACGGGTATCACCACACTCATAGCAAGCTCTGGGAGGACGCGGTGGCTGTGACTGACTGGAGCTATATCTGTTGGACTGACCTCTGGAAGTACCCCGCGCAGGAGGCGCGCTGGAAACTGGAGGCGCATAATAAGGCACCTGAGATGCTTGCGGAGCTGGAGTACTACCAGCTGCTGGCAAGGCAGAATGAACTGGGCAACTAGAATAACCCCTACCATAACGATCGGCTGATGAGGTACGGGCACCATAGTAGTAACCCGACTCTCAAGACCTCTTGGCCTCCCTCTCCCCTCTCTCCCTGGCGAGCATACCCTCAATCCCCCTAGCAATGCTCACTACCTGATGGTAAGGAATATCCATCTCTAAGTCTCGAGCCATGCTGGACCGGATGGGCGGAATAAGACCCTCGATAAACCTCCGAACTCTATCCCGAACTGTGGCAACCAAAGTCGGTTCATGTCTAGCCAACCTGGTATAACGGATGGCATACTCTGAGACTGTTACAGCACCCTAGCACAAGTGCTCAAACTCCACACGCCATGAATCCCTGAGGCTCTAGGGAACAAACTCCCTCATAAACATGTCTGAGAACTGGGTCCAATCAGTGAGGCAGACTCGACTAGACTGTCCAACTCATAAGTGCGCCACCAATCATAAGCGGCTCCCCAAAGATGAAAGGTGGTGAAAGAAACCCCACTTGACTCCACTATGCCCATAGTGCGAAGAATGCGATGACACTCCTCCAGGAATCCCGAGGCGTCATCTGATGCTAGGCCACTGAACACTGGGGGATCATATTTCTTGAACCTCTCTAGCCTACGCTGCTCGTCCTTGGAGATAGCTGACCCATCTTCGGGCTGTGTTGGTGCTGCAGGCGGTACAGGAATAACCTCTGGGACCTGCTCCATCGGCACTCTCTGCTCAGGAGTGCGGGCTGCGGGAGTCTAGGCCCCTCCCCCGGCCTGGGATATGGCTGCAGCGAGGGGAAGCAACCCCGCCTAAGCCAAGGTAGTGTACATGCTCATGAACCGAGACAGAGTCTCCTGGAGCGCTGGAGTAGTAGTAGCTGTGGAAGGTGTACCAGGTGCCTGGGCTCCAACTGGATCTGCTGGTGGTACCTCAGCAGCAGCTCGCGGGGGTGCTGTGACTGTACCTCGTGCGCGTCCTCGACCTCTACCTCGGCCCCGACCTCTGACGGCGGCAGTAGGGGGCACGGGTGCCTAGTCCTCTCGTGTAGCACATGTCCTCACCATCTATGAGAGAATAGAAGACAGAAGTTTAAAATTGATGTCAAAATGTCGCACGACAAGGAATTCAAAAGAAATGAAGATTTTTCCTAAACAGTTACATAGCCTCTCGTAGATAAATAAGGATGTCTCCGTACCGATCAGCGAGACTCTAATAAACCAACCTGTGTTCTGTGACTCCTATAAAACTAGAGCTCTGATACCAACTTGTCACGACCCTAGTTCACTGATCGTGAACATGTAGGGATGTCACCTAGTCCTCACGACCAGGTAAGCCAAATATTATGAAAAATATAATAATTGCCGAAAAATAGAGTAAACCAAATTAAATAACTGGAAGAAAACTGTACTGGATGCCACTTGGTAGGTACAACTCAATAAAACACAAGTCTAACACCATTCCCCAAGACCCAGAAACTCACGGGCAACACAGGCTATAGAAATGTACAGTATGGTTCCAAAAGTCTAGAATATTCTAACAACCGAAAGAGAGAAAACTAGATACTAAAGATAGAGTAAGAAGGAGACTTGTCGATCTGCGGACGCAACAGAACTACCTCGAAGTCTACGTGGTCCTCCAGCCTTACTGATAGTGCGCCTCAGTAGATGTACCTGAATAACCTGCACATGAAAAACATGCGCCATGAAGGGCATGAGTACACCACAGCGGTACTCAGTAAGTGCCAAGCCTAACCTCGGTTCGGTAGTAACGAGGAAGGTCAGGGCCCTACTGAGATAAACATAATAATAATAAGGTAACGGAAACAATTTGAATAAAGTCTACAACAAAAATCTAAACCGGATAAACATAGAAGAGCAATAATAGAAAGTAACGGTAACAATACAAGTAAATACTATACTCAACTAGGAAATAGCAACTGGGGATCTCTTGGTAACCCGAGGATCTCTTGGTATCCCGAGGATCTCTTAGTATCCTCAATAAGTGAGCCGGGGATCTCTTGGTATCCCGAGGATTTCTTGGTATCCTCAATAGGTGAACTGGGGATCTCTTGGTATCCCGATTTATATATATAAAAACACATTCCAGGGAGCTCTTTGTATCCAGCACCTTCAATCTAGAATAAGTCAAGTACATGGGGATCTCCCGGGAAGCCATCCCGTAGTCCTAATTTAAAACACACCACAACAATAGCTCATAATCTCAGAATAAATGCTAAACCATTACAATTAACACTGATTTCTAATCTAACATGCTTCACAGAGTGCAAATAGTACAGTTAAATAATTAAGCAAGTAAGTCGGCTAAGCATGCTTCTCTAAGCTAGCACAGGTTAAAACTACAGTTTAAATGGGCAAGTAAACAGAAGATCTCAATAAAAATACTCCAAGTAAAAATGTGTTTACAACAATTAGCTAAAGTACGTGCTCGTCACCTCACATACGAGGCATTCAAACAATAAAGGATCATGTCCTAAGGGGAAAGGTCCCCCATACAAGGTTAGACAAGCCACTTACCTCGAACCGACTAAATATCACAAGAAATCGTGCCTTTGCCACGAGTATCCGACTCCAAATGGCCCAAATATATTCAATTCAATTACACATCGTAAATAATAGTGCAAACAACTGATTCCACTATTAAATTTAAAGCTAGGGTGCGAAAATAGGTAAAATGACAAAAATGCCCTTCCAGCCATCATCTCGGAATTGAATAATTTTTACGTTTTGAGAACCCTCGTACTCTCACAACTCTAACCATATAAAAATCTCCCAAATCGGAGGTCAAATGCACCCTGAAAACCCCATATTTAGGTCTATGAAGTTCACCCACTTTCCATTCGAAAACACGAAATTAAAGGGTGAATTCGCGGTTTGATTAATGGGTTTTAGTCATAGGAGAGTAGAGAATCGTTACCGAGTAATTTCCTTTGAAAAACCTTGAAATTCCCAAATTCGAGCTCCAAACCTTGAGTTTTGGTAAAAATGGCTAAACCTCATTTTTGAAATTTTAAACACTGCCCTGGGGTCTAAAGCATCGCGAACGCGAAAGGCAGCATGTGTTCGCGAATAAGGAATTATAAAGGAACCAAAAATTCCTTTCACAATCGCGAAGGTACTGATGCTAATGCGAAGGCCTATATTCAGTGAACTATGCGAACGTGACATTGGGTATGCAAACGCAGTGAAGAAGCGTGTGAAGCGACGCGATCGCGGGGTGCCAATCGCGAACGCAATGAAGAAACTTGCCATCCTCCAGAATTACTCTACGCGAACGCAAAGTGAAGGAGGGCCAAATCTACATGAACGCATGGATGAAACCGCAAACGCGAAGAAGGAATTGGGACCTACACAGCTGAAGGATTTTCTTCAACACTTTGAAACTCCAAAATGCTCCGTTGAGCATCCGAAACTCACCCGAGGCCCCCGGGACCTCAACCAAACCTATGGACACATCCCATAACATCATTCGAACTTGTACCAATCCTAAAACCACCTAAAACAATGCCGGAAACACGAATTAAGCCAAGATTCAAACCTAAGAACTTCAAATTCCAACCAAACACACTTTCAATCAAAAACCTACCCAAACCTCACTCGAATGACCTGAAATTTTGCACGCACATCCAAAATGACATGCTAAAGCTACTGCAACTTCCAGAATTCCAAACCGAACCTCAGATCAAAAACTCACTATCGGACCGGAAACTTCAAAAATTCGAACTCCAGCATTTCAAGCCTAAATGAGCTACGAACCTCCAAAATACATTCCGAACACGCTCCCCTCCCCGAAATCACCTAACGGAGCTAACAGAACCATCGAATTTCCATTCTGAGGTCTTTTTCACATTGTTTCAAATACGGACAATTTTTTTAACTCTTAAGCTCTCATTTAGGGACTAAGTGTCCCAAAATACTCCGAATCCTATCACCGAACGTCCCAGCAAACCAAAATAGCAGAAATAAACATAGGGGAAGAAGTTAATGGAGGATCAGGGTGAAATTCCAAAAGCAACCGGACGGGTCGTTACAATTTGTTTATTTGCTCTTCTTCATATGCCGGCCTTAGTGTAGTAGCTTCTAATCTCTACCGAGTAGCATATTCCCGGAAAGTCTCCATTGGCTTCTTCTTGAGATTCCGGAAATAGAAAACATCTTGTTCATTCTCCATTTTAAATATGAAACGATCCATGAACTCTGATGCCATGCTTACCCAATTAGATCACTTCTTTGGATTTTGACTGATGTGCCAAGATAGGGAATCTCCAGTGCGGCTTCTCATGAACAATTTCATGTGAATCCATACATCCTTTCCAACTCCTACGAGCTTGTCACAGTATGTCCTTAGATGCACCTTTGGATCACATGTGCTATGAAACATCTTGAATTTAGGAAGTTTATAACCCTCTGGCAGTTCTACATCCGACTGAATGCATAAATCATCGTAGTTCATGACACCTTTACCCCTTCGACACCATTGACTCTACATGTGAGATTTTTGAGTTCCTCTGCCATATTTTTTATGAGAAAGGCCTTTTCGACAGATTCAGGTGTGTGTAATGTTTGTTGAGGAGTGTGGGGTAAGGTCTCCGAATAGATGAGGTTTCTTTGGTGGACTATGGGGATTTACGTGTAGGGGGAACGTTGGTCAAATTTTGAGGATTGAGAATAGGTTGTGGTGCATTTTGAGTAGTATGATAGGTAGTGGTTGTGGATACTGGGTTAGTTGATGATGGTGGTGTAAAGGGGTTAGTACTGTTGGATAATTTGGATTTTGAGGCAGTGTAGCATATTGGTGAGGTGCGGGAAGATTTTGTGGATGCTGGTTTGGTATATTTTTGGGAAGTGCTGGGTTTTTGGCATTCTGTAGGGTGATGTTGGGGAAGTTCAGGGTAAGGGAGAGATTTACCAAGTTCTGGACCTGCTCAAGTTCCTCTTGCAACTCCAATATCTTTTTTTCTAGTCGCAAAACAAAGTCATTTGCTGTAAGAGTGCTTCGACCATTTCAAGTTTCAACATTGTCTTCGTGCGTGGAATTGTCTTTCTCGATATGGCTTGTATCATTTATTCTTTCCTTTCCTTTGCTTTTAGGATCGCTTGGGGAGGAGGAGGAAGAGGTGGAGGACCTCTTGATCTGGTGTGATATGCTAATGATGCCAGTATGCACGAACCAAAAATAAAAAAAATAAGACGTAAACAAGTCAATGAGGAGTATAAAAAGGTTGTTTGTAGTATTTAAACACATATTACAAAATTATAAATTTGCATCCTAACTTTGGGACCTCATTTTGCCTTAGTTAGGCCTAAGCGACATACATATTTTGAGAAAAAATTGATGCCAATAATTGTGTCATTTTATTAATGTAAAAAATAAAATAAAATGAATCTGTAATAAAACTACAATAATAATAAAGAGTCACTAATGACACCAAAGACTAAAACAAGTCTAGAAAGCAAGTAAAACCTAATTTCTAATCTATGTGGTCCCAGAAGGACCATCTCTATGCTTGGCCTTCTTTGCTCCATCAATGAAGTTCCCCAGGTCGTGCATGTCCAGCAGCAGATATGCCCTTGCTAGGAGACATCTTTCATTTCCATCCATATTTTGACAGCCCGTAACCCTGTTTCTCATTATCCCTTACTATTCCATCAATCCCTGCTCTAAATACTCTAACCTCTCTATTGATTTGGTAGCGATCTCCCTCTATTCGTTGATCTTCCATGTCCGGTTTGTGCTGTTGCAAATGTCTGGCCTCAAATTCAAAAAATAAATTTGTGTAACCTCCTATATTTTACTTGGACCTCGGCAGCGTCATCTATGACCCTATTTCCCAAATCAATCCCTAGATTGACTTCTCCTACTATGTCATCTACCAACCATGATGGATAAAAATGCACATGGCCATGATGGTTTCAATCTGTCTCGATGGTATCCTTTTCCACCATGACCTTTACATGCCACATGTGCTGCGCCTCGTACTTGAATGGGATAGCACCACCTTGGAACTTTACTTTGTAGTGAACTATCTTGGAGACTCGAGGTATAACTTGTTTCCTCGCAGCCTGTCTCATGACCCTAATATGAGCATATGGATAGATACCCCTCAACCCAATTAGCACTAATTGAGGAACATCTCTGGACCAGATGATAAACTCATTGGTTGGGAACCACTCAAACTTCAAATGGATCTTATCATCCGTCAAGCTACAAAATAAGTGCACCTAATCCATAGCATTTTCAAGTTGTGCAAACCTATCTAGGATGAAAGTCATTCTTTTTTGGATGGTGAAAAGCTATGTGGTCATTCCATGGTTGCCGTGGAAATTCCTGATGGTACTGTCCTCTTTGAAGATGCTCCAATAACAAATATTTGCACTAACAAGTTGTAGCCCTCAAAATGTCTGAATCCCTTTTTGCAATGGTCCAAAGCTCGGTATATTTCAAATTAAAATTATTACAGACCATAATTAATTTAATAAATTACAGAGTATGTAAACTATAGAAAGCCCTTTAGCAGGTTTAAAACAACATCGGGATGGGCAATGCCCTTCAATACATAACTTCTCCAAAAGCTAATGTTCATAAAACCACAAAGCGATTGACTCACTTCTATTTTTAAAGCACAAGGTTACTATGCCAACCTTCTAGCGTGTCAGAGATCCCAAGAGCTTCATGAACCCCAGGAAGCGCTCACACTAGAGTGAAAAATCAGAACCAATTCAAGGGAATATTAGAGACCAAATTATGCTGTGTCAAAGTTCACGAGGGACTCATAAGAACCATAAAAAATGCTCACACCAAGAAGGCCAAGGACAGTACTCAGATTAGTAAGGTTTAGGATTCAGAAGAGAGCAAGAAAGGATTAGGAATCATACTTAAGGATAGAGTCACACACAGAAACAGATACAAACACTTTGAAACTAAAATGTTTGAAGCTTTAACAAGGGATTCAAACATACTTCACAAGGACAATAAAGAATTCAGATAGTATGTTGGTGATTAGCAAGAACGAATAGTATAGTGAGCATAGAATAATATGCTAAGAGAACATATTAAGGAGTACATGATAGACTGGTTTTAGGGAATGCTATTAAACACACTTAAGGACAACATTTAATGGACATAATCAAACAGGTTTTATCGCTATGTTAAGACAAGCCTAACAAACATAGAGCAACGAATCTACCACAATAGCATATTGAGAAATTAAATGATAAAGATGTTTAAGTGACTTAGTAATTTAGATTCAACAGGAAAAGGTTAAGTAATGAGGAAATGAATATCAACAGCAGCGAATGATAGTGCAGATTTCTAGCCTTGGCTTTCAGCCGACCCGAATCAAAACAGAATGTAGTAGTATAGAATATAAAATTTAGTAGTGAAAATAGCTTGAGTTTTTAGTCATGCTCTAAGGGGAAAGAGGGGAGGGGTTTAAATAGCATTAGACTAGGGTACCTAAACATGGAAATAACCGATTAATAATTGAAGGAGAAACTCAAAAAATTATTAAAGCAAGCCAAGAAAAGTAGTACATAAACGCGTAGTCAGATTAATAAAAACATGTTTGGGAATCAAAGATTCTTAGGTAATAATTAAGGTAAAAGTCATAAATATATAGACAGAATCAACAGGAATAAAGAATCGAAACCCTAACATTCTAAGTTAAGTAAATTAGTCAAAAACGAGTAAAGTAATAACACAGATACACATAGATACACTAAAATATTAAAGAGAAACTACTCAAAATTATGGAACCATAACGTATTTGGAAAGATCCGAGCCATAATTTTGGGTGAGTAAAATTAGTAAGGAAATTCACGAAACTCACAATAGAATGCATATAGATAGGTATACGAAACATTAAAGAAGATATTAAACCAAAAATAGAACCAAAACAGATCTTAAAAGATTTGAGCCCCAATTTTTTGGCAATGTAAATTAGGCAGAAGGCATTTAACGAAAAACTCACAAAAAAAATTCATACATAGCATACGAAAACATATGTAATATATTTAATAAAATAAGAACAAATTTTTTGTAGATCTAAAAAGATCTAAACCCTAATTTTACTGTAAATAAAGAGTCAATGGAATCTTAGAGATTCGTACTCCAAAGAGATGAAAAATAAAAGTAGATGAGAAAAGGGGAAGGTTCGAACCAGATTTGGTCTGAAATGAGGAAACCGGCATGCCGTGTTAGGCAAGCTACTATTTTATGCCACAAACAAGTAACCAATAGTGAGACAATAACAATAACGTAAGGATATCATAAATTAATTTCATATCGCGTTCGAGTCGAAGAAAGATTTGGGCTGGCGGTGCTTAGGGTTTTAGAGGGGAAGAGAAGATGGAGTTTAAAGGTGACATTTGGTAAGAGTGATTAGGTTTATAAGGGGGTGGGGAGTTAAATTAAAAGGGGGTTATTGAATGGGAGTCGTTGATCTTTAGAGATCGACGGTCGGGATTGAAGGGTAGTTTGGGTCAGGTAAAATGGGTATTGGGCTAGGGATTATTTGGTTTGGGCTGGGCAAACTGGGCTAGTATATTTAGGTGGTTGGGATGGGGTAATTGGGTTAGTTTGGGTAGCTTAGGTCCAAAAATTCAATTAAAAATTAGGGCCAGATTTGAAATACCCAATTTACTAGACAAATAATTTATAAAAACTAATAGATAAAATAACGAAAATATCATTTGTGCATAAGAATAATTAATAACAATTATTAAACACTTCAAAATATACTTTTGCATAAATAAAGAAATTATAAGTATATATGGGCTATTATTCCGAAATGTTCAATTTAGCCTTAAAATGCAAAATGCAATTATAAAAAATCACTAAAAATAATTAAACATTATGTTGGTATAAAAGATAAATTTAGATGATTAAATCATCATAAAAATAATATGAAGGATAATTATTGAATATTTGTATAATAAAAATATATAAATAAATTGATTCAAAGCTTTTAAATAATGGAAAATTACGAAAAATACTTGTGCGTGCTTGTAAATCAAATGATCATACATGTGCACTATTATGAAACTATATATATGTATTTAAAAAATATGAGGGAAAAATTGGGTATCAACGTGTGGTCTAGCTGGAATAGCATAGAACCTGGCTGGAGCACCACCTGCCTGGCCTCCCCCTCTAGGGCAACCCCTACCCACCTATCTTTCACCTCTACCAGGCCAAACGGGTGGTGCGGCAGCTAGTGCAGAAATCATGGGTTGATGGCCTTGCTATAGTGTCCTGCCCAAAAACCTGGGGCAAGATCTCATCATGCGAACAAGCTTCCCGCACTCATAGCAAGCTCTCGGTGAGGAAGAGTACTGACCCAGAGTCTAGCCCTGGGAACCTGAATGCTAGCTGGGAAGGCCCTAGATAGCCTGTGTATGGTAGGAGCTCTTTGGAATAGCACTGAAAAAGGGTCTTACTGGTGAACCCGAGAAAAGCGGCGGTAGTGAATATGTGGGTCTGTTGGACTAACCCCTCACGAACTTACCTTTTCCCTCTGATGGGGCGCCGTTGAGACCTCCAAAATGTCGAGGCCTCTTCCCTGGATGCAGATACTCTCAATCTGCCGAGCTATCTCTATAACCTGCTCGTAGGGAGTCCCCATCTCCACATCTCTTGCCATAGTTACTTGAATACCATAATGCAATCCCGTAATAAACCTTTGCACTCTCTGTGTGTCGGTGGGGAATATTATATGGCAGGACAAATCGGAGAACCTTGCCTCATAATTAGACACAGACATCTGACCCTTATGTAGCCGCTTAAACTAGCCCCGTAGCTCTTACCTCTGGGAGGGTGGAATATATTTCTCCAAAAAGTGACGTATGAACTAATCCCAAGTCAAGGGAGGTGAACCTGCTAAGAAGATAGGACTACCACAATCTACAGGCCTCGCCATCAAATTGAAATGTGGCAAATTCCACCTCGTTGGACTCCAATACCCTCATGCTGTGTAGTTTGTCCATGTAATGGTCAATAAACTCTTGGGGGTCCTCATACCGCTCTCTGCCAAAGGCGGGAGGATGTATTCTGGTCCATCTATCCAACAACTTATTCAGCTTGACGACCACATCTGGTATGGGCTCTAGTGCAGCCCTGCAACTAGATAGGCTCTACCCAAAGGTAATTCACCTTGGTTTTGATATACGGAAGTAGAGTACCCTGGAGCGTGAGCGATAAGGGTCTGTATTCCCCCTCCCGTGGGAGATATTGCTGGGTATGCAAGAATAAAATAGCCCGTGTCACATGACCTCCTTGAATCCCAGTGCAGACATGAAATCTTTTAGGGCCAGCTCATTGGCAGGCACCTCACCCTGCTCTTTAACGAAAGAATCCTCTGCTATATCTGTTGGTGGTATGACGGGAGAAACTCTAGGATGCCCTCGTCCTCTTGCTCAAGGTGGAGCTCTCTTCCGGCCTCAGCCTCAGCCTCTAGCAACAGGGGGAGCAGCTCCTCCACCATCGTATACATCTGTCGCACGCGTTCTCACCATCTGTAGAGAATATGAGAAAGATACTTAGGACAACATCAACTACATGATAGAAGATTAAGAAAGAGAAGTTTTTAACACCTTATTGTCTCTGTAGGACAAATACAGATGTCTTCGTACTGATCTACACAACTCTATTAGGAATGTTCATGACTTGTGAAACTTATGTGAACCTAGAGCTCTGATACGAAGTTGTCATGACCCAATTTTAACTATAAGCCATGATGGCGCCCAATATTGTTACTAGGCAAGCCAACAGTGATCTACCCATTGTGTTTCTCATTTTAATATTTTAAAAGTAATTGATTTTATTTAAAGAGATAGCTATTAATAGGAATTTACAGTAAAACCAGGCATCAAATAAAGAAAGGAGTTAAGTAGTGAATTTAATACTCAAAACTACAAAATGTCAACTAGAATACTCCCAAAATTATTGTCACAAGTGCATGAGCAAACTAGTAGATTGTACAAAACCTCTTATACTATTGTATGGAATATGATAGATTGAAAATAAATACAATACGGAGAGACTCTGGCACTGCAGAATGACAAAGAGAGCTGCTCACCACTAGGCCTATCGGTAACGGGGGTACGTGCCTGTAGGACCGCCAGATGCACCTGCCTCAGATCCTGCATGATTTATGCAGAAGTGTAGCGTGAGTACCCAAACAACCCAGTAAGTATCTAGTCTAACCTTAAAGAAGTAGTGACGAGGGGTCGACGTTGACACTTACTATTAGGTTAAAATACATAATGAACGAGATTATTTAATGAGGATGAAAATCAACATCGATAATGGAATAAGAGGAAATAATTAAATGACCAATTAACAAGTAACAATTAAAGGTCCCCGGACATAATAATATCAACAAGTAAAAGCTTAGAATGAATTTAAATAATCATGTCATGACAGAGATATCAAGTGAAACCGGACATCGAGTGGCACCACGCACGAGCTATGCCGAGGTCGTACGTCCCGATCCATAATAATGGTGTACATACACTACCGAGGTCGTATCGTCTGATCCATGGTTGCAACCCATATATATTTAAATATTGTCGAGGCATTCGTCTTGAATCATAAGAATAGGGAAACTTTTTGAATTTCAAATTTCACATTTACAACTCCGAGGTAAACCCATTAAAGGATATAACATCCATAAATAGTTAAAAATTTCTGCCAAATCTCTAAGTGATGAAGCTCAATTTAACATGATCTTTAACCACTTTTTACTCAATAATACAAGAAATTAATCTAACAAGTTGAGTCCAAATAGGAAAGTAATGGCATGTGTCTACCTAGACATAACATGAATACTAGCTACGCACGGACTCTTATCACTTCGTGCGTACATAGCGCCTACAATTAGTAGAAAATAGCAATTTAAATATTTATGAGGTAAATTACCTCTTACAAGGCAAGGAAAGAGACTTTCCTCGTTCTAAAGTTCACTTTTTGTTCCACAAATCACTCTAAAAGACCCAAGTAAATGCCAAACAATCTAAAAACTAGCCAAATATCATGACCCAAATTTTCCTCTATAGGGTGTCGTGAAGGTACCTAGTCTATAAGAATAGGTAAGCGTAAAGCGTATGCAAAAATAACTAAAATAATGATGAAAATCTCAACATCTACATATATAAATATATAAATGAAAATCGATACTCGGCGTGTACGAATAAAATTTGTAACTCAGAGTATAAATAACTCCCAAAACTTAGAGATATAAGTTACGAGCTTTAAAGGGAAATACTAAATGCCTTTATACATTATAGTTTAATGAGGAAGTTGCTTACCCTAATCCGGGGTGGGATTATTGCACTTGTGTATCCTTCGTTGGATAACACCCGGTGTGCTGCCCTTACTGGAGTTAGGGGAGGGTTTGGAATATTATCATGACGCGGCCAGCCTCTCCTTTGTGCTTGTGGTTCGAGTTGAATCTCATCCACATTATCATCATCTACCTCCTCCCCCAATGGCATATTTCCAGGAGCAACATTGTTAAGAGATATTTTGTACCTAAAAGAAATTCACAAAAAAATTAGAAAATCAGAAGGAAAGAAGAACAAAACACACAATTACTCGGAGATATAGCTAAAACCATTTAACTACCCGGCAAAGGCGCAAAAAATTGATTGTTTCCAAACCTGTACTACTATTGATTAGCAATGATGATTGATGTGGTTTTACCCAACAAAGGTCGGGATCGAATCCACGGGGAGCTACTTAGTTTAGAGTTAGGTTTATATCCGAGTAGAGATGCGGGATTGGCTATTAATTGCACTTCCACAAACGGTTGTCGCGCCCGTTTTTTTCCTCTTCACATCGAAAGGTCGGGTTTATGACATTTTGGGTATAGGGCAAATCCTTCCTTTTAGGAATTGGGTTTTGCATTTTTTAAGAGTCGCCACTTAATGATATATGGTGCATTAGGACACCTACAAGGTTTATTTCTAAGTTTGATTCTGAACCGGAGATAGGGTAAGGTCTTGAAATTATCCTAAGTGGAAGGTTTTAGGAACCCCTCGGGATCCACTAGTGTGGTTCCCGGCCAGATAGTTCTTTGTGAATTTAGTATAATTAATAGGTAAATAGATAAGGCTCAAATAAGAGGTAATTTAAATATTCAAATATTTGAAAGTGAAACAAAGTTTGAAACAAGCAAACATTAAAAGGCTAATTTTGAAAAGAAGTTATAATTCTTTAATGTAAAAGAAAGAGATGAGTGGGGGTCCTAGGTTTATTTATAATATGGATCACATCAATGTAAAACCCGGTAGTCACTCCTCAAAGGAGGGGCTACATGTGGTATTAGCACACTGGTCATCTAATCTATATCTACCTTTCCCACCCCGTTAAGGTACTAAAGCATGAATTGGTCTCGACCACTATTGCATGCTATTACCCGTTCCATTCCTATCAGTACCAGAGGCACTTAGGACTACTATTCTTAAAGGAGAGGGATATTGTGCTAACTCGACGTTTCAAAGGTGAAAAAGCTAAGGCGACGTACAAAAATACATAGGATTGCACATTAAAGGGAAAGCACATAAAACATTGAAGGCTCTTATATACCTCTTCAAACAAAGCAACCAAATAGCAGGACTCAAACAACAATCAAGGTCTAAATTTAAAAATACTAAAAAAGGGGATTATTGCTGTTGAAGTAGACTAATTTATTACGTTATTCAGACAAGAAGTACGAATCAGGCCTACCTGGTGGTTGTAACAATTACTAGTTAACAGAAACGAGCTCAGTTTTATTTATTGTTATCACCTAAGGCTTGCCTAAGTATTTGGATGAGCTCCTTTGACATGGTGTCCATTATTGATTCAGAATGCGGTGAAGCACTAACAACTTAAAATGAACTGTTTGAGATCTTATAGGCATGCTCGCTAAACCACGTTAAATAAGGAGATTAGGTTACTTAAAAACTGGTTCGGAATAGACTGATTTTAATTTAGTTTCTGCAGACGGTGGTATTCACTATTGCTGATTTTAATCCCTATAGACCTAATATCTAATATTGCTAATTTTAACCTCTATAGGCATAATATCTAGTATTGAATGATTTTAACCCCTATAGGCATAATATCTAATATTGAACTGATTTTAACATTACGAATATGGTACCTGCTTATGGTCGTTTAGATCATAAAGCATGATATCTAAGTGGTAACAAACGTGTAAAATTTTAAATAACTCCTATAGGTAGGTTGTCAATATGTGAAGCTGGATATGCAAAATTTAAAAGAAATCCTATAGACATGATGTCTAAATGCAGAATTGAACACGTAAGATTTAAAGTCCTATAAGCATGCTTTCTAAATGAAGAATTGGATCATTCAAAACACGAATCCTGTAAGTATGTTTTCTACCTTTGAGCATACATAATTACCCATCCCTTTTCCACTAGCCAACCCTGAGTGTTTATTACAAATTATAACAAACCAAAAATAATGAATTTCAAAAAAATATAAAACAAAAGAAGTTACCACTCGAGGATGCCTAATTCTTGACTTCCTGTCTGATTTACATAATTAATCGTTGCGATTGCCATTAATTTCAAAGACTTTTTAAGATATAGGTATGTCAGAGTTCCCTAAGGGTCTCAAAGGACCTCAGGCAGCGCTTACGCTCAGGTTCACATAACCATATAGAGATGAGTGCAGTGCCGAAGTACTAGCCCTTACGTATCCAAGTTCAGAGGGAGCTCATATGTCCTAAGGCAAGGCTCCCACAAGAGGGTCAAAACATAAGTCTAAGAATATGGTGGAAGTGCAGGAATAGAGATTTAACAAAAAACTGAGGGGAGAAAGGAGAAGGGTAAAAGGTGATGGGAAAACAGTAGCAAAGCACAAAGTTCAAAATTTCATACAAAGAGGGTTAGGGGTTTGGAAATATATTGCAAAGAACATATATCCTTAGACAGAGATCAGATTTGGGCATGCATAGCAATAGATAGTGCTGGCATGCCCATAAACCAACCAGAATACAGAACATATAGAGTGGATATGGAGGTTAGGATCCCAAGGGTGGATTAGGTTTGGGTCCTACACTACAATGTCCAATGTTGTCATGCCACAAATCAACCAAAGATGTCAAACAGATAGGGGTTATAGGGGTTTAGGATCATAAGACATAATACGTGATTGACAGAATTCGTAAAAGAGCATTGACTTAGAATAAAAAGGGACGTATTGCAGCATTCTTAATAATGTAACTTGATTAAATACAAACAGGAAACAAACAAGGGTGAGGGAAATAGTAAAGAAACATGTTGTTGTTGATGGTGAAAAATTGTTAGAACATACCAGTAAAGATGCAAATGCAGAGAAAAAGTAATCAAGCCTCCCATAGGCTAGCCTTACCTTTCAGCCGGCTATGTAAAGTAGCAATACAAGTAGCAATAGAGAAAAGAGAGAGATTTTAGTGGAGTGTATGTCTAAACTCAAGTATTTTATTCCTTGTGTTTCTGTTTGAAAGAAGGGGAGTGCAGGGTATTTATAGCCCTTTTGAAAAATAAGAGAAATAAGGTAATAAGTAAATTGCAATACAATTATGGAAACAATCAACAGTCAGAATCAATCAACCAAGTGAGTCCCCTTTAATTGAGGAATCACTTGTTTAATGGGGCTAACAGATTCAAAATAAGGAAATAAGATCACTTTTTAAGAAGACTGATCATTGCTATAAAAGAATCAGTAAAACATTAAGTAAGCAATCGAGTCCAAGTACAGATATACACTTATTTTGGGAAAAAGGATTCAGTAAGGAAAAATAAGGAAATGGATAAATCATTTTAACAAGAGAGTGAAATTAGATTTCACAAAAGATAATTTTTGAAATCAGTCCCAAGATTGAAAATCAATCAAAAAAGGAACCTCAGCATATAAATAGAGTGAACAAGCACTAGACATGGGAGACGAAACCTATTGGCAAAAGAAACAACATGCAGTAGTTGCCCGAAGTTCAGTAGATAGCAAACATTCGAAGCATGATAGTCCAGTAGGTCAAGTCACATGGAATCAATAGTGAAAAAAAAAGTATCAGAAATATGAAAAGGTTCACACAGTAACAGATGAGTGACCTTTTGAAAAGTTAAGGTTTCTCGGCATAGTCGAGTTTTTAAAGATAGTAAAAACCCAGAATCAGAGGAATCACGTAAAGAAAAGAGGTTCTAAAACAAGAAACTTTTAAATCGAGTCAGATATTCAAAAACAGTTTCAAACCCAAAGACATAGGTTTTTTCAACAATATTCAAGCTTAAAAATGACAAACAAATAAATCGAACAAATAGTAGCAAATAGTTTCAGAAACTCGAATAAACCCAAAATAAATTAGGGTGTTTAACATGCTAAACATAGATAGGAGAATGACATGAGAAAAACATAATAAAATAAGAAACACGTTAAGATCAAAGAAGAGGTTTCAATTAATTTAAAAGAAAAACCCTAATCGGAAACGATGAAGAGTCGCTTTGAAAGCAAAGTTAAAGAAACTTCGAGAAGATGCTTAAAAAACTCACGGCAAGCATGGATCTAAGGTTTATTTGAAAGAAGTCAAAAAGGTCTTAGATATTAGGGTTTCAGAAGAAACCAAAAGCAACGAGAAAGGCCTTTAAAGTTATTGATCTAAACTGGAGAGTCAAAAGTCTGACTCGAATGGCCATGGTTGGCCGGAGGAAGGTCAAAGATGACCGGAGAAAGGTCATTGAGCAAAGACTGTAAAAAGTCCCTTCAATGTCTGGTCATGAGACCACGAAACCAAATACGTAAAAGCCGTGTGAGGTTGATACAAATCTTAGATAACCCTAAAAAGCCATGGATTAAGGTAGATTAAGGTGGCGACGACTAGGGTTTGAGGGTGTTTTAGAGAGTGTTTGAGAGAGGAGAGATTTAGAGAGGGGGTCGTTTAGAAGTAATTAAGGTAAGGGTGGTTATTGGTAGTTGATCTGAATGATCAACAGCCTGGATTAATACAGGTGCGTTGGCGGGTTATGAAGATGGGTTTGGGATGGATTAAATTGGAATTGGGTCGGGGGTTCAATTGATTTGAATTGGGCTATAATCGAAATGAAATTGGGGTAACATTTAAATAGGCAATTTTTCTTATTTAATTTATAAAAAATAAAAAAATAAATTCTAGAAATAAATTAAAGGTACTGAAATGATTTATAGACCATAATTAACTATTTAAAAATACCAGACTTAATTTTTTAAGAACATAAACATAATTAATCCTAAAAGCAACTAATACTGCAATTATACAATTTTAGCCTTAAAAAATAAAAAATAGTTTTGTAAAATTATGCAAAAAATTCCTTACCTATATTTTAGAAAAATCATAAATTTTCAACAAACGAATCACAAAAATAATAATTTAGAAATAATTATTGGTTTTTTTATGGATAAAATAGGGGAATAAATTGATTTAAAAACTCTTTAAAATTAAGGAAAAATAAGAAAATACTTTGATATACTTATATATGCATAGATAAGCTATTTTGAAGGTACTCTACATATAAAATATATATAGGGAGAAATAGGGTATCAACAGCTATCCCTCTTTACCCGAGAAGGATGTACGTGTTGTCGACTAAAGATAAGATGGCCCAATTTTGACCGAACAAAACAGATTGAAGAAGGGAGACCACGCCATGTATTTTGAGCTGCCTACATATCTTTGGTCTTACAATAATCAGACAATATGTAGTTTAGGATCTGTAGATGGAGTATGCCGACGGGCTCTTTCTAAGAACAGACGCAATGTTTCGGTCAGGGTGCGTGAAAGGCTTATTGGAATAGTTATGCCTGAGGTGGTTGCGGGCACTGGAGTAGAAACACTCCTCCAGGACAGCCGTTGCTTGCTGGTGTACTTGCAAATAAATAATACAATCATATATTTTGCGTAAATTTAGATATGATGCAAATTTCCGTTGGACCATGAATGTTGTCTTCGGACGGTTACGATGACGTCTTTAGACCATGATATCCTGGGCCATGAACCGTGTAATAATGGAATCACAAGCCATGAAATGATGCTCTCGGGCTATGCGAATGGTGCCTCCGAACCATGATACCTTTAAATAATGATATGTAAAAGATTGAAAGGGATTCTCAAGACATGACATGGTGTTCTCGAACTATGAGTATGGTGCATCCGAATGATGACGTCTTTGGATAAGTTGGCGATATTTCAGCCCATAAAGGATGCAGTAGCATGTGGCGATCTTTCAACTGTACAATGTGGCGATATTTTAGCCGTGCAATGTAGCAATCTTTCAGCTGTGCAATATGGCGATCTTTCAGCCATGCAATGTGGCGATCTTTTAGCTGTGCGATGTGGCGATCTTTCAGCTATGCAATATAGCAGTCTTTCCGCCTTGCAATGTGGCGATCTTTCAGCCATGCAACATGGATGGAGACAACATTTAGTCTCGGAAGGCAGAATGGTAGCCTTATACAGATTGGAAGGTAGAATAGTATCCTTATGCAATAAAGATGCAGATAGAGGTAGAGCTTAACCTCGGAAGGTAGAATAGTAGCCTTATGCAAGTTGGAAGGCAGAATGGTAGCCTTATACAAGTTGGAAGGCAGAATGGTAGCCTTATACAAGTTGGAAGGCAGAATGGTAGCCTTATGCAATGCAAATGCAGGTAGAGTTAGAGCCTAACATCGGTAGGCAGAATAGTAGCCTTATGCAAGAAATAAAACAGCAAATGACAGTAGACTTTCTTAGTTGACAACAGATTGCGACGTGGAGATCATTGGGAGCATTGTGACATACGAAAAATTATGGGTGCATGCTGATAGCAGATCTTGGTAAGTGTAATAGTTTGGGGAAATGTGTTTTTGAACAATGTTTGTTATATGGACGTGCAGTGTATTCAATAATTTTGTAATCCTGGTGCCTGCATCCAAAGAAAAATCATGAGTTTTGTAAAGGGGAAGGTTAGTTGTAACCCCACTGGCTTTGCTTGACTTGTTCGGCTTTGATCTGGCTATACCATCTGCATCGCTGGCATAGCATTTCTTAAATAAAGTAGTTTCAATAATAAAAATGCATGATTTTATCAAAGTATACCACAGATACGTAATTAAAAAAATAGTTTTTAGATAAACCGACGACTATGACACAGTTCGAGACATTGCAACCTCTCTTGCTATAGAATTATGAGGGTCCTCCTCTTAATTCTACCCCAATTTGAGGGCTTGACATTTCTGACTGTTGCTTGCACGACGATCCGCTGAAATTACTTCAAAATTTTGAGGGTCCTCCTCAAAATTCTGCCATAGTTTCCAATTTTTTATTGAATTTTGACTCAACCCATAGGACTACCGACGTATCCCATCTTAAACGGGAATCAATTTAGGTGTAGTTCAATTTGCATCATATAGGGAAAAAATAAATGTTACACATAGTAAAACTTGACTGCATCTGAATTAATCAGCTTTGGCCAGATTTCTCTGTCCATTTCTTCAAGTAGTAGAGCTCCTCTTTTCAGAACCCGGTGAACCATGTACGGACCCTGCCAGTTGGGGGAGAACTTCCCTTTGGCCTCGTCTTGATGCGGAAAAATTTTCTTTAATACCAGCTGCCCTAGCAAGAACTATTTGGGCTTGACTCTCTTGTTGAAGGTTCTAGACATTTTGTTCTGTTAAAGTTGACCATGACACACTATGTTCATTCATTTCCCATCTATAAGATCTAGCTGCTCGTAACTACTCTTCACCCATTTAGCATCATCGAGCTCTACTTCATGTATGATCCTTAAGGAAGGAATTTCTACTTTGGCGGGAATGACAGCTTCTCCACCATAAACCAGCATATACGGATTTGCCCCAGTTGATGTGCGGACCATGGTGAGATACCCTAACAGAGAAAATGATAACTTCTCGTGACAATATTTAAGATTTTCTATCAATTTTCTTGATATTTTTATTGGCGACCTCTACAACTCCGTTCATTTGAGGCTTGTAGGATGTAGAATTCTTATGTTTGATCTTAAAGGTTTCACATATAGCTTGCATCAAGTCATTGTTGAGGATGGAGCCATTATCAGAAATAATTTACTCTGGAATCCCGAATCGGCACACAATGCGATCACGGACAAAGTCTGCCGCGACTTTCTTAGCCATTGCTCTGTAAGATGCTGCTTTGACCCAGTTGGTGAAGTAGTCAATTGCCACTAGGATAAACCTGTGTCCATTGGAACAGGCAGGCTTAATTTGTCCAATGCCGTTGATTCCCCAGGCGGCAAATAACAATGGTGAGCTTATTGTGTTGAGCTCGCTCGGAGATACGTTCATCATGTCTGCATGTATGTGACAGTGATGGCATTTTCGAACATACTAGGTGCAGCCTGTTTCCATAGTTATCAAAAAGTAACAATCCTGGAGTATCTTCTTTGCTAAGACAAAACCGTTCATGTGTGGACCACAGGTCCTAGCATGAATTTCCTCTAGCAGCTTGGATGCTTCCTTTACGTTGACACACCTTAGTAGTCCCAAATCAGGAGTCCTCTGCTGTGGAAGAAGTTGTTGGACAATCTTCATGGCGTGCATTTCTGAATATGATTGGCAAGCTCTGGTATTCTCCCTTTGCCAAATATTCCTTGATATCATGAAACCAAGGCTTTTCGTCTGCCTCTTCTTCAACCTGGGCACAATAGGCTGGCTGATTGTGAGTTTTCATCGGAATGGGATCGATGAAATTTTTGTCTGGATGTTGTATCATAGATAACAAGGTAGTCAATGCATCGATGAACTCATTTTGGATTCTGGGGATATGTTGGAATTTCGTATTTATGAACCTCTTTCTTAATTCCTATACATGATGCAGATACGGGAGTATCTTAGTGTTCACGTTCCTGATGTATGAGTAGGTCTGAGTCTCTAATCATTAATAGCTCTTGCACGCTCATGTCAATGGCCATCTTGAGCCCTAAGATGCAGGCTTCATACTTGGTCATATTGTTGGTGTAGGGGTGTAAGGCCCCAAAAAATTTCGCTAAGTAATTTAGGATTTTGTAGTGTTACGCAGGCTTATTATAATATGCTTATATGCTATTAGCATGGTGGTCATCAACTATATTTGGTAGATATGTGTATTAGTTTTATGTTAAGTAATTTGGGGTCCAAGGAAAGGCCTAAGTATAAGAAAAATTGGAAAAGTCCATTATAGGATAAGATTTCAAATGAGTTCGCATAAGCCCCCACTTTGAACGAGTATATCTAAATATCTATAAGGTTTTTAGTGACGGATAACCTATCAAATTAAAGTTCTTTGAGTCTATTTTTCAAAGGTTTAAACCGTTCGTCATTTAGAAATTCCTACACAAAGTTATGATCAAATTAACGAAGGCTGGAAAAATGCAATCATGTGTCAAATCTGCGATCGCAGAATCACAATTCGGTCCGCATTTTTGATCTGCGATAGCAAATCTGATCGCAGACTGGGTCAGTGTAGCCCATTTTTGGGCAGTGACTCTTCGACGCATCTGCAGCCCGCATACCCATTCTGCGGTCCGCTCTGCGATCGCATAGTTGACATCAGAGGGTTAATTTTCTAATTTTCATAATCCTACCCCATTTTGATATATAGCCTTTGGAGCTTCATTTTGGGTCATTTCCTACTGATTTTAGATAGATGTGAGAGTATTTTAGAGAGGTAAGGAGGAACCGAACATTTAAATCATCCAAACCTTGCATCAATCTTCAAGAATCAAAGAACCCAATCATAAGATCTTTATCTAAGAGGTAAGATTCTATACCCTAGGTTTTAATTTCGAGTTTAGAGTATAAGATGGGTTATTGAGGTATGATTCTTGGGTGTATTAGTATTGTGTATACATGCATGTACAACTTTGGTTTATGGGAAGATTGTTTAACCTAAATAAGTAAGATTGCGTTAGGGAATGAAGGAAATCTTGAAAAGGGGATTTGAAATCAAGATGCTCATCTAGTATTTGATAAAATGCTCAAATGAGCTAGAGTTATTAATATCTTTCTAATTTTTTCTCAATTTTGCGATGTCTCAAAATAGATTGAAGTTGCTATAATTTCTGGAACGTTGTAGTAGCTTCAGAAAAAGCTCTTTGAGGTATGTACGGCTAACTTTGGCCTTTGTAAAATCACTTTGTTTGGTGTACAAATATTTGGTATGTGATATCTACGTTGATTGTTTGTGAAATTCTTGTGATTGGTTTGTTGGGTGTCTGGTTGGTTTGATTGAGTGTTTGTGGTTTAATGGTGCAAGTAATTGACAATGAACTAAATGCGTGATTGTGAAAGTGTTATGTGGTAAGAGTTGAGAAATAAATGATGGAAGGAAAATCATAAATAATGAAATTGGAACAACTGTGGTAATTTCATATTTGGCTTGTTACGGGTAATTATTATGGTGACTTAAATTGAATTTGAATTGTTGAAAATGATGGAAAATGGTATTGATGGTTATGGAAACTTGTAAATTGTTGCGGTTGTTCTTAAGAAGTATTGTTGTTGATCTTTGTGAATAGTTGATTGTTTTTATGTTGTTTGTGAATTGTAACTGTACGGTGGGATTGCGTTGCGTGCCACAACACGAAGTAATAAGGTGTGGGTTGTGGTGATAAAGGTGGCCGAGGTAATAAGGGTGGCCGAGGTAATAAGGGTGTAAAGTGATCGAAATCACTATTGAAATGAAAATATGAGAGAAATTGTAAAATCATTGATGTGATAATGTTGAAGGGGAAAAAGGAGAGATTGTAAACTTGTTTGGCTTGATTGTTCCTTTTCTTGTGCATTTGATTTTCGTTTCCATTACTGTTACCTACTTGTGTATGGTTTGAGTTTACTTGGGACAAAGTTTGTTCATACATACCAGTACAATTCAAATGTACTGACGTCCCTTTTACCGAGGACGCTACATTCGTGTTTTATGATTGTAGGTGGATCCATAGCAGGTACTCCAGTCCACCGACCGTAGCTCCTCATCACTTCCCATCAGCTGATTCGGCTAGCCCCTTTCCATTCGGGGCCCTATATGTCTCATGCCACTTATGTTTTAGGATCTTGTTTTGATGTTTATATAAGGTATAGCCGGAGCCTTGTTGCCGGCATTTCCATATTATTCTTCAATTGTATTTAGAGACTCCGTAGATAGGTTGTGGGTAGTTTCGGGCAGGGGAATTTAAAAGATAAATATTGATATTTGGCAATGATGTATAAAACTTGGAATACTTGTATTATGGTGAATGAAGTTGCTAATAAAAAATAAAATGGAAATTGTTATTGATAGGTTTATAGAATTTGGTTAATGGAGTCCATCTTCTTCAAATGGATATTTCACTTGGTTAATAGGTAATGAAAATGCGGGGTATCAAGTGGGATAGAAAAGGAACCCAGGTCTGCTTGACAGGGGATACCCGGTTGAGCGCCGGTCATGTCCCTCGAATTTGGGGCGTGACAAACTTGGTATCATAGCCTAAGGTTTTAAAGTTTCCTAGGATGTCTCGGAGCCGTGTCTAGTAGAGTCTTTCTTATCGGTGCGTTGTCGACCACATCTATAAGCTGGAGGCTATTTGGATATTTAAGAATTTCACCCTTCTTTGATAATTCAGATCGTGCGATATAGCTGAAGATAGGGAGTTGATTTCCTCTCTAAGTCTTATTTTAAAGATTGGTAATTTTGATACCATAATTCGCGAATTTGAAGCTTTTAAGGTAGGATTGATCCCACCATTGAGTCTGAGTGGATTACCCAAGGACTTGTTAGAAGAATGTGTTGAAGCATGGAAAGATTGGTAGAACTTGTTCTTAAGGGGAGTACCTTTGTTCCTACTAATATCACTGCACCACCAGATCATGTAGTATATCATCAGTATGTACGACAAAAACCCCGTCATTTAGAAATTAAGCTTCCATGGTGCCCGCGTAAATTTTGTAAGTTCAAATATAATTGATACAATACTCGTTTTGTTATGTTAAGAGAATTATTGTTGTGAAAATATATGTGGGAGGTACTTCTTCATGTGTTTAATATTTTATTCTTGGTAAATGAGGATATGTGAAGAATGTAAACTATGTGCTAAAATGCCTAGACTTCAAGTTAAGTTTAAATTAATATTTTGATGCCAAATTGTGTGAGAAAACTTGTTATGGTTGATTCCTCCAAAATGTTCTTACGTGTACAAAAAGTATTTGATTGATTGTGTCTAATTATTGGTAATGTATAAAGATGTTTGGAAGTGAAGTAAGTGACTTTGTAAATGTGGTAAGACTAAATGTTGGATCTAGCTGTGATTGATACTTTACATGAATTGGTGTTGTGACCCGATGTTTGTGAAAGATGCATTCCAATACGATCAATGTGCTATTATTGACAACTTAAAAAGGATTCAAGGAATATGAATCATGTATTGAAATGCAAAGACCTTAAATTGAAATTGGAGCTGTACATATTAAATAAAACTGTGTGAAATCCTCTGTGTATAGAGATGTTGAAATAAGTCAAATGATTTTGAGAAATATAATATGGACAATGTGTCGAGGATTCGAAATTTAATTGTACCTGGTAATACTTATGACATGAGGGAATATGAAACAAATTATGATGTTGATGTGAAATATGCAGAAATTATGTGAAGTGCGGAAAAGAAGAGATTGTGTTATGAAATGTGGCCTAGTGCCATGTCTGATGTGATAATTGTGGCCCCAAGAGCCGATGGACTAATATACGTGAAAATGACATGATTCTTTTATTTGATAATGTGGTGATCACTTAAAGTGTTTGATTTGTACTTGTGATTTCCTTATTATTGTATGAAGCACATAGGTGAATAATTTGATATGTGAACCCTATGGAAGGGCTATGAAATGCAGCCTAGAGGTATGGAAATTATGTGAAAGCTATATGATCCATTTTATTCGGTAATGTGGTGATTGTTTAAACCTTTTGTTAAACCCTTATGACATCCTTGTCCTTGCATAGATATGTTCTTAAAAAGAATCTAAATTACAAAACAATTCATGCACATGCTCTTTGAATGAGACGTATTATTTACTAAGTCTCCAGATCATAGTTCTATTATTTACAACCTCCTATGGAATTGATCTCTATAAGTATGTTCCTGAATTGAGTTATAACACTATTGATACTTCCCACTTGTTTTTCCTAAATTTTCATTAAGGTTCTATTCCCGATGAAATCCTTACAGAAAATTTTTATTTAAATGAACAACATCTGCTCACTTGTGCCTATACATGCACCATCATAAAGTTTTTACATGTGGTGTCAAGTTCTATGCAAAGTATCCAAGATTTGTGATCCTTCTCGAGTCACTCTCTTACTCAGTTGTGTATGGCTTATATGGCTTGATCAACCAATCCACTCTCTTACAAGTATCATCATGAAAGCCTTCTTACTATCAAGTAACATGAGAGCATACGTCAACACTTATCCTACTCGTACATATCAATTGAAATGGTCATTGTGTGCATAAAGTTTTTCTGAAAATTGAGATCCTTACATCCCCATCATAGGAAGATCTTGTGTCGCCATAATTTTTGTGTCCACTTGAGATATCCCGTAGCAAGTAGCTCACTTGGTTTCTAGTATTGTGGTTGCCCATGATGTGGAATTGTATTGCAGTTTAGAAGTTAGTATAGCATAATCATGTCCAACTCATAACGAATGATTATTTTCTCTTTATGTCTCCACAATGTGTTAATTGTATTCCTTATTTGGTAAATTCGTTGTGCTAGTTCCCAACACTTGCACGATAACCATGAGAGAACATGCCCTTCTATGCATCACAATGACACTTCCCTTCTTTTTTTCAAGTCAAAACCTATGGAGATCTCATTATGAACATCTGCAAACCTTCAATGATTATTGTGCACTGTCTCATTGAGTTTGGTTTTCTTTACACCCTCAACTTCTAGAATCATTGACTATATCGTTGTCATGTGCGGGGAGTTATACTACCCTTGGTATCTCACCTTTTTGGCTGGATATGAGTGTAATTTTCCTTCTCCCCGGAGCGTCGCGTTAACTATTAGAACCATCTAACCAATTCATGATTTCGTTCCAATATCAAGATGCCCTATCTATGGAGTTTCACTAGTGAAAGGTTGAGATTAGATGACCTCGGATTTTTGTACATATCATGAACATGTTGATTTGAATGAAAAGTGGTCGTATTTTTAGTTACCTCATATATGATCAATTATTAGGAAGGGTTAAGCTGTCTGAAATATGGTAATCTCATAAGCGTTCAATTCTTTTCATCCTCATGGGCTTGTGGCATAGATTCTGCGTGCTAAGTAATGTTAAAAGTGTAATTCAACTTTATGTATTTTGAAACCCATATCACATTCAAGGTACCAGATTATTCTTATTCTTGATAGACGGTTTTTCCCTACACTCTAGAAAATGAGTGGTTCATGTACTTCAGTATTCCTCCTTAATGATTCTTATTTCCCATGTACTACTTACTATTATGCCTCATTTGTGTAATAATTGAGGTATTCACAATGATTAACTATGTCAGTATTGTTATTCACAATGACATAGTTAATCATTGTGAAACCCATATCACATTCAAGGTACCAGATTATTCTTATTCTTGATAGACAGTTTTTCCCTACACTCTAGAAAATGAGTGGTTCATGTACTTGAGTATTCCTCCTTAATGATTCTTATTTCCCATGTACTACTTACTATTATGCCTCATTTGTGTAATAATTGAGGTATTCACAATGATTAACTATGTCACTATTGTTAGTAGTAACCTTTTGTGTCTCTTAGCACATGACCTCATAAAGTACTCTACTCAGCGTATTAATGGATTCCTGGATAACTCCAGCCTGATCTTGAACTTTGTTGTTCCTCGTTGTATTAGATCCTTTGGATATTGTAAGTTCAGACAAGTCAAAGATAAATCTTCATAGTGTGATCACATATATATTGGATAGGTAATTTTATGGTTAGATTATGATATCACATCTCAGAGTAACTATTAAAGGTCATCAAGGTTTAGTGTGAGCGTTCGCCTAGAGATTTAGAGTTTGGAGGGTGAGCAAGATATTCTTCATATTTTCCCTTGAAAATGTTATGTGAGTTGATAATAAAGGTAACATAAGTGTATTGCACATTAGGTTTCAATAGGGGTATGATATTCCCCGTAACTGTTTCTCATGTACTTTGTGTTTCCATATGCTTATGTCTAAGAAGATTGTGATAAAAAAAAGTGGGTATGAATTGATTTGATTGAACTATATGATCATGGTAATATAATATCTGATGCACTACTAGCAAAAATCATGGTGGCTTGACTTCATATGGATTGTTGATTGAAATGAAATTATATTCTTGTTGATGAACACCTTTGTGTTTACATTAATGGCTGGTAAGGACTATTATGAACACATGATTGTTTGGTTACTATGAAATGACATTCTTGATGTTATGGAATTGTCGGTTTTTGTTGTTATCATGAATTACAATATCCGGTGGAATGTAAATTTTACAGTGGAAGTTATTAAAAGGTAAAGTCAATGGATAGTTATCTCATGCAAGATGATTATCTATCATCCTTGTTATATATATTTGGGAGTTAATATTATTTCTGAGAATGTGTCATGCCAATTCTTGTAAGTCGATAATGTCATCTGGAAAGCTGAAAGTGTCGTGGAAGGAAAATATTTTCGCTTGATTGAATACCTGTTAGTTTTGACTTGGAATGTACCATATAGGTGTTTTGGTCTAAAACTGTGCAGTCCATGTTCTAGTATCCTTATGATAATGTAGTGCTTGTAATACTAGGATTAGGATTGTAGATATATACATTGTGGTGCTATGTATAGTTGTGGATGTGTTATTGAGACGAATTTGGTGATTCTCTAGCAGGTGGATAGGCCTAGTAACAAAGGAGACTCTGCCGAAATTTCTGAAAAATTTGCGAGTTAGTCAAAATTTAGGGACTTGAGGTAGGTTAGAAAAGAGATGTGTGATGTTAAAGTGTTTGGGGAAGACTCTAGTCCTCATTCGAGGATGAATGATCCTAAGGGGGGGAGAATGTAAGGCCCCGGAAAATTTCGCTAAGTAATTTAGGATTTTGTAGTGTCACGCAGGCTTATTATAATGTGTTTATATGCTATTAACATGGTGGTCATCAATTGTATTTGGTAGATATGTGTATTAGTCTTATGTTAAGTAATTTGGGATCCAAGGAAAGGCCTAAGTATAAGAAAAATTGGAAAAGTCCATTATAGGCTAAGATTTCAAATGAGTTCGCACAAGCTCTTACTTTGAACGAGCATATCTAAATATCTATAAAGTTTTGGGTGATGCATAACCTATCAAATTAAAGTTCTTTGAGTCTAGTTTCCAACAATACAAACCGTTTGTCATTTGGACATTCCTACACAAAGTTATGATCAAATTATCGAAGGTTGGAAAAACGCGATCATGTGTCAAATCTGCGATCGCAGAATCACAATGCGGTTCGCATTTTTGATCTGCGATCGCAAATCTGATCGCAGACTGGGTCAGTGTAGCCCATTTTTGGGCAGTGATTTTGTGACACATCTGCGGCCCGCATACCCATTCTGCGGTCCATTCTGCGATCACATAGTTGACATGGGAGGGTTAGTTTTCTAATTTTCATAATCCGACTCCATTTTGATATATAGCCTTTGGGGCTTCATTTGGGGTCATTTCTTACTAATTTTAGAGAGAGGTGAGAGTATTTTATAGAGATAAGGAGGAAACCAACATTTAAATCATCCAAAGCTTGCATCAATCTTCAAGAATTAAAGAACCCAATCACAAAATCTTCATCTAAGAGGTAAGATTCCATACCCTAGGTTTTAATTTCGAGTTTGGAGTATAAGATGCGTTATTGAGGTATGATTCTTGGGTGTATTAGTATTGTGTATACATGCATGTACAACTAAGGTTTATGGGAAGATTGTTTAACCTAAATAAGTAAGATTGGGTTAGGGAATGAAGGAAATCTTGAAAAGGGAATTTGAAATCAAGATGCACATCTAGTATTTGATAAAATGCTCAAATGAGCTAGAGTTATGAATATCTTTTTAATTTTTTCTATGTCTCAAAATAGATTGAAGTTGCTAGAATTCCTGGAACGTTGTAGTAACATAAGAAAAAGCTCTTTGAGGTATGTATGTCTAACTTTGACCTTTCTAAAATCTCCTTGTTTGGTGTACGAATATTTGGTGTGTGATATCTACGTGGATTATTTATGAAATTCTTTTGATTGGTTTGTCGGGTGTTTGATTGGTTTGATTGAGTGTTTATGGTTTAATGGTGCAAGTAGTTGACAATGAACTAAATGCGTAATTGTGAAAGTGTTATGTGGTAAGAGTTGAGAAACAAATGATGGAAGGAAAATCATAAATGATGCAATTGGAACAACTGTGGTAATAACATATTTGGCTTGTTGTGGGTAATTATTATGGTTGTCACACCTCCTTTTTCGCTACTACACCCCGTGAAGGGCATAAGAAAAGGAGTTTTTCCAATCAAAGGACAATCGAAACGGGATTCGTTTATTAAGAGATTCAGAGTCGCCAATTGGGAGATTTATGGTGTCCCAAGTCACCAGTTTGAATCCCGAATCGAGGAAAGGGTTTGACTCTGTATTACAGTCGCGAACCAGAAATTCGGGTAAGGAATTCTGTTAACCCGGGAGAAGGGATTAGGCACTCCCGAGTTCCGTGGTTCTAGCACGGTCGCTCAACTGCTATATTTGACTACAATTTGATTTTTGCACATGTTAAAACTCATAGTGCATTTTAGAATTATTTAGCGTTGTTAGTTAATTATTAAGAAAGTGAACGTCGTTTAAGAACGTATTTTCGGATCACATCAAATGAAATGCTCTCGGATCCTCGACACATTCCTATTCAACGTTTTTGGATTTGGATTTGGGTTGCATGAAATGCACACCCGTATTTAGGAAGGTAAAATTATTAAGAAAAACGCGCCTAAAGTGACTAACGTATTATTTACTTTTCGGAGGGCCGTGAAATTCGCTAAACGGCACGCTCCAAATTTTAAGTAATTTTGTATAGATGATTAATGAGGGCCCCGCAAATTTTTGATTTTGGTTCGGCGAGGTTCATCTCATTTTGTTATTTAAAAGCCAACCTAAAGCAAACTACGATTTTCTAATTATTTTTGTCTCTAAAGGGCCTAATTAATTAGCATTATAAATTTCGGGCCTCAAATTCAAGTTCGAATTCAAACAAGAGGGTAAAACCTCTTAATTCGAATTCGCTACCTAACTCGAATGCCCAAATTTATGAAAAACTTGAATTATTTCAATAGTTATCTGTGACCACCCTTATTTTTTCATGTTCCTTTAACTATAACTCACTTAAATTAATGAAGTAGGAAAATTAAAGCAATACTAGTAGTCACAGCAAACTAAAGGAAACAAATACTTACGAACTACTAAATCCAATCTTGTTCCATTATCAATTCTTCGTAGCGCAAAAAAACATAATATGGACCAGTTCAATGACTTTATCTTGGAGCATGTCAGTCCGAATTAGTTCGACTCAAGCGTTAATTTGCAAATACACAACAATCTCAGCAGTCTATATTCCAGATTTACTCTATTTCTTCTGACTCCATACATTTATGCATAGTGTCAAAATTAACTAACAAAACCAACAATTAAAGAAAGCCTCAATTCCTATAGAAACTCCCTTGACCACTGTGGATTTACTCCAAATAAAAATGAAAGTGATACGCTGAATTCGCTACTTCACACAGATGCATCAACTTTTTTTTTTCTAAATCCAAATCTAACCTTATTCTTTCCCATTGCTGACATTTCCTTTTTGTTCTTCTTTTTACGTTTTTTTTATTTGTTTGTCTCATTGTGGCACTTAAAAGGGTAAAAATAAGAACTAAGAATTTGATTAAAGCTAGAGTAAAAGAAAACCATTCTACTTTAAAAAAAAAAAAAATTCAGAAACAAAACTATTATCAAATGCATTTTTAATTTCACAAAAATTTTCATTTGGTCCAGAAAGTGATTGTAGAGAACTTCGCAATCTGAAGAATAAATACTACACACTAAACTACAATATGGATTCATGGTTTGATGTTGAAGCCTTCTTCTAATTTTATTTAACCCAAGAATTCAGTTTCAGATCCTGTTAATGAACAAAAATAGCTAAACTTCAACACAATTAATCAGTTGCAGGGACATATACCAAAACAGATCCGAATATGACATTGTATTCCATCCTAATATAGATTGAGCAAAAAAACGGATTAACAATAACAATAATATGAATATTCAAACATTAACGTCGAGAGATTGCTTCAGAGAGAAAACAGCCTTGCAAACGTTCATACTGAGACTAATTCGAACAAATCCAAATAATAGCAATCAATAAGGTGAAGCAACCGTAATTTGACGTTCAACCGGATATCGAGACTACAAGCATAAGAAAACATACTCCGATTCGAACCGAAACTGCCGCGAATTAGAATTTTGCCTTTGATTAATGAGAATTCCAACAGGTACAAGGGCGTCAATAAACCACAGCCCCAATCAAATCCAAAACAGCGATCAAAATCATCTGACGCTGCGAACCGCCATCCCGAACCTCGACGAACAATGATGACCCACGACCTCGAACCAACCCGAACGCAAAATAGCTTTGCAGATCAAATGAATTTCATGAATTTGAAACCAAAAATCGAATCAAAATCAAAGAGAAATAAGAAGAAAATTGGCAGAGGAGTGTGTGCGTTTCATTGCTCTAGATCTGCTCGTTTTGAGTATAACGGTGAGGCTTCTGAGAAGCATGCCGTCAATGGAGATTTACCGACAATTATGGTGGTGGGACGGCTGGTCTGGTGCGCAAAGGTTTGTTTTCCGACATGGTGAAGAGACGGTGAAGAAGCAGAAACGGATGGAGATGGTGTTAGAGAGGTCAGGGGTCGTTTGGTCGTCGGTCTGGTGAGAGGTGGAATCGAAAGGAGGTCTGGTTGTCGATGGCCTATAGAAGCAAATGGGTTTTGGTTTTTTGTGAGGTGGGGTGTGTAAGGAAGACGAACATTTAAGGGGGGGGGGGGGTCTGATTTTTGTGCGTAGCCTTTTGAATTTTTCAGGCGTTATATTTTTTTTTCAATTTTCAACTCCCTCCGCTTTTGTATTTTTGTGTATGTATTTAATGTCATGGGTCTTGTGTGTGGGGGTAGTTTTGGGGGAAAAATATTTTGGGAAACGTTTTGGGGGGAAAAATATTTTGGGAAGGTCTTTTTGGGGGAAAATTTTGGGTTTTCAAATGTTTGGCCAATTTGAATTTAAGACCAAGCCTTTTCACTTCCCTCTTCTTTTTATTGTTCTTTTCTTTCTTTAGTTAATTAAAAACCTAAACTAAATTCCTAAATTAATTCAAATTGTAAAATTAAGCTAATTATTTAACTATGTAAAAATGATCATTTTTTGTGATTTTTGATTAATAGCACAATTAACTCAATGTAATTAATTCCTAAATGCAAATTAAACCTAAGGTGGCATGAAATTAAAATGTGACACTTTTTTTTAATTGTTTTTCCATGATTTTAAAAAATATTAAAAATGCATGAAATGCAACTAAATAAAGGAAAATACCTAAAAATCAATTAAAATTATTTTGGTCTATTTTTAGGAGTTATTTTCATATTGGGCAAATATCTCGTGCTCACAGCTGCCTCTCTTTGCCCGGAAACATGAAGAATTTTCGTGCAAAGACAAAGTGAGTGGATACGAGCGGTTTTTGCCCGTTTGAATACTCCGTGGGAAGCATTTTTGAAAGATTTGACCGAACCTTGCTTCAGAGGTTGCCTACATATCCTTGGCTATAAAGGAATCAAGTCAGTATAGTTCAGAAGTGAGTGAGATGGTAGAGTATGCCGAGGTGAAGAGCCGATTGAGGTGCCGTTCTGCCGAGGTTCCGGTCCTCGTTCCTGTTATTACATCAAAATCAAAAGAAGAAAAAGACTATCTAAGCCTGTCAACTACGAGTTACAAGATTCCTATCTATGAGTCTCCTGAAGCTTGATCTTGAGTCTTGAGTGGTTCTTCATGAAGACTTTGGATTTGAACCTTGACACTTCCTAGTTGCAGGTGCTAGCTTACTCTTCATCAGCTTTTTCGGACCAAGATCGGACATGTAATGCTTGTGCCTCAACCATGTCTGGAGAAGCGCACATCTTTCATCAACTTCTATATTTGGATTCACTTCTTGGATTTCTCTCTTTTCTCAGATCATGACTAACTTTTGTTGATCATCTCGGACTGTTGACTTGCATTCTCGCCGCAAGCCTCTTTTGTTGCTGACTTGAATCGCATTCTGAAGTGTTTTGCCCTTTCTCCGAGTGATGCTTGACCGCTAAAACTTGAAGTATATGCCTCTATCCTCCAGGCGGGCTCCTGACTGCTGACGCTTGAAATGTATTCCTTTGTTCTCCAGGTGGGCGCCTGACTGCAACAAAATAGACAAACAAAGAAAATTTCTATATCATTTTATCAAATATTAAAAATTAAAAGCTAAAATTTGAGTTGTACTTCCTTTGTTCTCCAGGTGGGCTCCTGATTACTGAACTTGAAAAGTATTCCCTTGTTCTCCAGGTGGGCTCCTGATTGCTGAATTTGAAAAATATTCCCTTGTTCTCCAGGTGGGCTCCTGACTGCAACAAAATAGTCATCCAAAGAAAATTTTCTGCCCTAGTTTGGTAACTGGGTACAGCATGTTATCAGATATTAAAAATTAAAAGCTAAAATTTGAATTGCACTTCCCTTTTTCTCCAGGTGGGCGCCTGACTGCTGAAGCTTGAACAGTATTCCCTTGTTCTCCAGGTGGGCTCCTGATTGCTGAAGTTTGAAAAGTATTCCCTTGTTCTCCAGGTGGGCTCCTGACTGCAATAAAATAGACATCCAAAGAAAATTTTCTGTCCCAGTTTGGTAACTGGTACAGCATGTTATCAGATATTAAAAATTAAAAGCTAAAATTTGAATTGCACTTCCCTTGTTCTCTAGGTGGGCCCCTGACTGCTAAAGCTTGAAAAGTATTCACTTGTTCTCCAGGTGGGCTCCTGATTGCTGAACTTGAAAAATATTCCCTTGTTCTCTAGGTGGGCTCCTGATTGCTGAAGTTTGAAAAGTATTCCCCTGTTCTCCAGGTGGGCTCCTGACTGCAACAAAATAGACATCCAAAGAAAATTTTCTGCCCCAGTTTGATGATTAGGCACATGGGTGAGTGTTATTTTACCAACTATTATAAGAATTTGAAGGCTAAGTCCTATTATCCAGGGAGGTCCCGACAACTCCTAACAATTACGAACCTAAACTATCTCTTCTAAAGGTATTACTTCCACTGTATTTGTTATCAAAAGGTCTTAAACTATTCCCCATTATCCATGAGGGTCCTGACAACTTGTAGTTAAAAGACAATTTTAACCTAAGTTATATCTACTAAAGGTACGACTTCTACTATATCTTGTTATTTAGACTGACCTTAAAACTACGTCCCATTATCTAGGAGGGTCCTGAAAACTCTTAATTGAAACCATCTTAAACATGCAAACTTTAAAGAAAAATTATATTTCTTTGGGGTACATTTATGCTTCTCATGATTGTTTTGAAATTTAAACTAAGTCACATTTTCCAGGAAAGGGTCCTGAGAATTTCCAATCATACCTGTTTGGTTCCTGCATTTCCTTACGGACGGTTTCTCCGAAGCAAACGAAACTTCTACCCCTGTTTCTATCAAAGAAAAATCTTGTCAGTTTAAAATGTGGTGGTTGGTTTGTGGTCTTGAACTTTGAGGGCGGCGGCCTCTTCGCTTCCCAAGAAGATTGATTTCCACTTGAAGACCCTGCTTGTTTCCGGATTAGACCCCTTTCTCTGTCGTCCTCATCACATAAAATATCTTTTTTTCCGTTCAGACCTAATATCCTATATTTGTTTCATTGCATGAACTGGTGCCTCCCCAACCTTTGTGTTTCACATGAATCCCTAAATCACGCCCATTGCCCCCACTCCGTGTATTTGTTCTTTCTCGACTTAACCACGAACCTCAGCCTTGAGGTCTGTTGCTCCTTCACTTGTCATGATAGCTAATTTCATTTGAAGACCCTGCTTGTCCCTGGACTAAGCGCTTCCTTTGTCGCCCTTAACACCGAATATACCTCTCCTCCGTTCAAACTCAATATCCTCTATTTGTTGCATTGCATGAATTGACATCTACCTGACCTTTGTATCTCACATGAATCCCAAAGCACGTTCATTGCCCTCACTCCGTGTATATGATGTTCTTTCTTGACCTAACCACTAGCCTCGGCTTGAGGTCAGTTGCTCCTTCATTGTGATTTCCATTCGACTAGCTTGCTCGTTCATTGACTAACCACTCTTTGTTACCCTTAGCACAGAAAATATCCCTGATCCGTTCACCAAACATCCTCCATCTTTGTTGCATTGTTCATGCGTTGGTATGTACCAAACCTTTGTATTTCATATAAACCCCAAAGCACGTGAGTTGCCACCCGCTCAAGGTGTATGTTGTTCTTTCTTGACTTAAACCACTGGCCTTGGCCTTGAGGTCTACTGCTCCTTCCATAGTAACTTTGATTTCTGCTTGGAATACCTCACTTGTCACTGGTTAACCACTTTCTTTGTCACTCTTATCACAGAGAACAACTTTGATCCATTCACCCTAAACCTCCATCTGTTGCGTTATTCATGAATTAACATATACCAAGCCTTTGTATTTCACCAGAATCCCCAAAGCATGTTGACTGCTACCAACTCAGTGTGCTTGCTGTTCTTTCCTAACTTATGACGTTTTGATGTGTTAACCAGATCCCATTTTTTGCAATTGGAAAGCTTGGTGGCAAATTTTGAAGTTATTTCTCACTTGTTTTGAACAACCGTCCCAGGAAGAGGGAGTAAAACAGGATGGGAGGAATAGAGTAAAGGATAATGGAAAGAGATGATTCCTAACGAGAAACCTACAGAATAACAAACCATCAGATGTGGATACCGACTCTAGCAACCTTGACATGCACCTGCAGCCTACTCTGTTTAGCAAATCTGATGTTCAGCTCTTGTTGCAATTTTTTGCCGTGAAACTGGGCTTCAATGCTTCGCTTATCCCATCCAATTCACAATCCTTATTCGACTTGTAGTGCCCGAAGGGTTTTCACTATCAAGCCTCTCTCATTTTGGTTTTTCTCTCAACTCACCGTTGCCTTATGGTGCCTGTGAAGGTTTTCACCAATAAGACTCTCTCATTTTTGATTTCTCTCAGATTTCATCGCCTTGTGTACTCGTGAGGGTTCTCATCAACCAGACTCTCTCATTCTTCATTTCCCTTGTTTGGACTGGAATGTTGCCCCTGATATGATTCAACTCTACTCGCTTGACTTGGCATCTCTCGAAGACTGATCGGAAGGTCTTTCTTTGGACCGTAATGTGGGCTTTTGGATAGGGTTAGAAAGAAAGGGTATTAAAGGCTCAAAACAGTTCCATTATGGGTTTAAAATTACAACTTTCGGAATCAGATTTTCACAATAATTACAACTTCTGCCCCAGTTTCCTTCTTGGGGACTGTCGGATTTTTGTTTTGGTATGACTGAACCTCAGAGAGAGGCTGCCTACGTACCCTTTCGGGATCAAGTCGAACTTAGTTCATGTGACTACCTCTGTTGTTGCGATCTTTCTTCCACTTTTCTTTTCCTTTCGTTTCATTCTTTTCTTTTCCTTCTCTTTTCTTTACTTTTCTTTTCTTTTCTCCTTTTGTCTTTTCTTTTCTTTTCTTTTCTTTCTTTTCTTTTCTTTTCTTTTCTTTCTTTTCTTTCTTTTTGTTTTTTCTTTTTGCTTTTTCATTTATTTTCTCTTCTTTTCTTTTCTTTCTTTTTCTTTTCTCTTCTTTTATTTTCTTTCCTTTCACTATTTTCTTTTGGACTGTTTTTCTTTTATTTCTCTGCTGATTTTTCCCACTCGGACTTCCGAGTTTTGTTATTGATTCTGAAAGAGGGATATGCAAGAAAATAAATGAGGCTCAAAAGGGATAGCAACGGATAAAGTGTTTGGATAGCAGAACAAAATGACTTCGTCATTCCAATCTCCAAAACATGCCAAGTACAAACTACACAATTAAACGAACATGAGGAAAACATATGTAACATCTTTTGATTGCACCAGAATTAGTAACCATATCCACACATTTGCCTTCTACATTTGTCAATTACCCAACACCATTGGACAATAATCTCGGTACCATGAACGGCCCTTGTGAACTTGGGGCAACTTGCATTTGGCTTCGAACCAATGCAACACGATGCATTTCAACAGTATTTCCTTATATTCTATCTGCTCCAGTTTCACAATTTGGGCTTGAGGTGATCTCGAAATGCCCTTAATTATTACCTTCGAATGTCCTTACATCTTCAACATTGTTTCATTGCTTCATTACTAAACTGACTTTTGAAAACAGGCTGAGAATTATGCGTGCATGTCATGTCACAAGAACCGGCATGGAAAGGATTGTAAAAGGAGAAAGGAACTAGATAAAATGATTAGAAATGGCGGGAAACAGAGTATTGCATTATACTGATAGTGAAAGGGTTTAAACAACAAAACAAACAAACTAAACAAGAGTTACAACCCTTGAAGAAACCTAGACAGCACTACGCAAGCTACTACAACGAGACAAACAAGGCAAAGCAAAAGGGTTTGAGTCACAAGATAATATCCGGCTTACAACCCTGAAAATAACCCGAACAACAGAAATGACAATAAAATAAACCACCAAAACTCCAAGAGATAGAGTGTCTTCCTAATTACCAAGCACGACATCTTAGCCACTGAATTTCTCCAAGATTGCTAGAATTTTCACAAGTCTTCATTACGTTGTTCTGAGCAAACTGCTTCTGGGTTTCTTCTGCCGGCTCATTCTCACGATCAATCATACCCACCATACGCGTCTCATTATGCATAGGATATGGACTTTGGCTAGTGTTTGCTGCTTCTGGACTTTGCACGACAATGTCGCCTGCATCAATAAGCTTCTGAATTGAATTCTTCATATTCCAACATTTCTCTATGTCGTGCCCCAGGGCACCTGAGCAGTATGCGCACCTTTGAGAAGGATCAAACTTCTTTAGAAGAGGGTTCAGTGTTTTAATTTTAATCGGCTTCAACATGTCCAATGTCCTTAACCTGTGAAATAGACTGGCATATGATTCTCCCAACGGAGTGAAGGTCTTCTTCTTCCGTAACCTCTCATTCTTAAATACTGAATTGTGCCGAAAACCTGATCCGGGGTGTTTTTGGTAAGCTCGCGGAGGTAGATGGGCATTTTAAGGAGCTGGGTATTGGGAATGTGATGTGCGACTTTGGGATTTTCTATAGAGACAGTTAGCATCGAGGAGGGTCATCTAGTGCACAAGGATAACCACGGGAATGATGTCGAGGCTGGAAGTGCCGATTAGGAAAACTTATCGGATCGTCTTCCCTGTTCCTCTTTCTTCCACCCACGCTTACTGGAATATTCTGAATGGCTTCCGAACAACTCACAATTTTGCCTGACTTGATCCCTTCTTCTACTAACTCCCCCATTTTTAACACATCATTGAAAGGTTTTCCCAAGGACGGGATCAAATGGCTGTAGTAGGTGGGTCCCTGGGCCTGTAGAAAAAGCTTAACCATTTCTTCTTCGCTGATCGGGGAACTGACTCGAGCAGCTTGCTCCCTCCATCTGAGCCCAAACTCATTAAAGCTTTCCTCCGGCCTCTTTTCCATTTTAGACAGTGAGGAGTGGTCTGGGGTAACACTTGATTTGCACTGAAAGTATCAGACAAAATCTTGAGTCATGTCACCCAATGTAAGCCACTTATCGACATTTTGACGACCATGCCAGTCCAAAGTCGCCCCAGTTAGGATTTTACTGAAATATGCCATCATAAAGTCATCTTTCTCTCCAACAATCATCATTTCATTGCTATAGACCCTTAGGTGGGCCACTGGTTCTCCATGCCCATTGTACAAGTTAATTATTGGTACCTTGAACCCGGTGGGCAGGCTGCCCTGGCCTTCCACTCTTCGCTTGTCCCTGAAGGACTGTTTTGTGCTTTTCAACTTCCTAGGTAACCCATTTGGCCCTTCTCTTCCCGTAACCCTTTCATTTCTAGCATGAAGCTGCTCATCCTGGGAGCTCTTCCTGGATGAATCGAGGACCTTGCGGGCAGCCTCTGAGGAGTGATATTGGGCATTGTGAGCTTTGAGTGAGTATTTATTATTTGGGGTAGTGGATATGACATGAGAATAATTTTGGGGAGATGTAACTGGGGGATGAGTGACGGAGTTACTAGGGTAGTTGGGAAAATTATGGTAAGCGGGCGTATCTGGGGAATATGGAGGATCATCTGGCATTGTGTTCGGAGCTTGGGTAAGGACAGTATCCGGAAAAATTGGTGGCGGGGGTGGTGCCTTCCCAGCCATCCAGGCTTGATACATGTCTGCCATCTGCTGTCTTAACATCCGTACCTCTTCAATCAACCCACTATCCCGTTCAGCCAACTGTTTTCGGGCCCCGGTATCAACCAACCCAGTTCTGTTGTTGTCTGTCATTGCCTTTTGTCGTTGTGTTGTAGAGAAGAGTTACCACTTTTAAAACAACAAACCAACCACGTTTCTGCTATGAGTACAACAAAACGAAGCCATCATGTTAGCGTTAGGGCATTTATCATAAGATAATCTCACTTTGCGTGGAATGCACCTAGCCACAGTTGTCGGTTCTAAAATGACTTCGAGGGTACAAATTTCAGTTGGCATCATTCCAATTTGTTTATTTCAACCTCTATTTTCTTTGCTTTCTTCGCATTTCTTAGCTAGCTCATTTTCTTTATCCTTTTTCCTTCTAATTATCGCTCTTTTTCTTTCCCCTCACATCTCACAGTTCTACCTCTCTTTTTCTTTTCCTTTTCCTTTCTTTTTCCATTTTTCCTTTTTTCTTTTTTTTTCCTTTTAATAATAAAAAAAATAATTCGATCGAACCCTATGTAGGTTGCTTACGTATCATGATCCCGCATGAATCAGATCTTTACGTAGTTCTGGAAGAACGGGAATAAAGTAAACAAACTAACATTCCTTTTTTTCCTTTAATGACTACTCTGATGAGAAAAAAGAAATGAAAGAAGCAAATCATTTTTCAAATCATTTTTATTTTTATTTTTATTTTTTTTTGAATTTTTTAGACTTAATGTTCTATCACCTACTCTAAATTCAAGCTTAACGGGCATTTTTTCTCTTTTTAAAATAAAGACTCTATGAGTAATTATTAAGAAAAAATCCTACAATAGAAAAATATTTTTGATTCTCTTTTCTAAAATGAAGTCCAAACAATAAACCAAAGAAAAATATTTCGAATTTTCATTTAATATCATAACGCAAGATTTCGAAACTAGCAACGAAACAGATAAAACAAAATATTTTTGGATTTCAATTTTGATTGCCTAAAGAAGAAATTCTAATGATAAACAAAAATAAAGTTATACATTTTCTCTATGTACAATATCCTAAAGTTCTAATAAAACTAAAGAAACTCTTTTTTTTTCCAATTTTCACTAATTTCACAAAGAAACACCTTAAAAAATTTTTATTTTTTTTTGGATTTTGAAATTAACACCTTAAAGAAAGGTTTAAAAGGGGTACTAAAGGAAATTTTCTTCTTCTTTTTTTTTGAAATTTTTTGTCCTAATATAGTAAAGAAAATATAATTTTTTTTTTATTTAAATCCTAGATATTAATTGCCTAAAGGAAACACCACCTCAATTTTTTTTTATTTCTAGAATTAGTATTCTAAAGAAAAATTATAACGGAAATATAAAATGCAACATCTCCCTCTTTTTTTTTTGGATTTTTGAATTACACCATATCTTGTCAAATATAAAATAAAAAGTACAATAACAAAAACTTGACATCACTGTACAAAATTTAGAAAGTAAACGACGACATAAAATAAATACTCAAAAATAACTAAAAATAAAAATAAAATAAATCTCCTTAAGAAACTTCTGAATGCAGCGGTCCTGGGGTATCTGTCATGCTCAAACTCCGGCCAGTAGATCCACACCTGAACGAGAAAACTTTTAAACCAACACTATGCGAGACAATAACATTCCCTATTAGACACATGCAAGACATGATTGCGATTATTTTTGCAAAATTATTTATTTGGACGAAATGTGGCAAGAAGTGCAAAACTTGGCTAAGACCCCGCAAAGCCAAAAACCTAAGCTTACCAGGAAGATCAAACCTTATGTGGGTTGCCTACGTATCCCGTCCCGAGAGACGAGAATCAGGTTCGCGTAGTTCGGGCAGATTGGAAACAGTTGAGAATTAAAATAAACAACTAATGTGGAGAAAATATATATTTTTTTCCTTGAAAAATGATGAAAAACTTTTTTTTTTTTGGATTTTCTTTTCCTTTTCTTTTTTTTTCGATTTTTGATTTTCTGAAAATGATGAAAAAGATTTTTTTTTAAAAATTTTTTTTTTTTATTTGAATTTTTTCATGTATGTATTTTCTTTTTGTCTTTTTCCTTAATAAAAATGTAACAAGAACAAAATTGGGCCCTACTTGTTTTATTTTTCACACTTCACCCTCTATTTTTCTTTTTTTTTTCTTTTCATTTTTCGTTCTTTTTTTTTTTTATTTTTTTTCATTTGCCCTTAGCTATCATTGGTCCGCCAAATGACCTTTTTATCCTTGAATAAATGCAACATGTAGCACATAAGATGCATCAAGATGGTCTGTTATTTTGGGTACACCTGTCCTAGACGGACCCAACCCCTGTGTTGAGTCCCCTAAATCAAATGCACATGACGCAAACAAGCGTTCCTACTAGGGATCCGGCATGAGGTTTTGTTCTTCTAGGTTTAAATCCTAGGTTTATTGGTCTAGACCTGGCTTACCCGAGCAGACAACTCGGGCCGAGGGGGAGGCAGCGTACCGGGGATACAGAAGCTCCGCCGGCTTTGCAACTTATCCAAACCTCGTTCTAAATTACGAAAAAGACTGTAACAGAAGAGAAGCTACACAAAGTGCACCCTTCTCCATGATGTAGAAGACTCAGAAAGAGGGAGGGAGGGATTCGCGACAGTTTATATACAATTCAACAAATATTAAAGCGGTAAAACATTTAGCATATAAGTCGTGGAACATGTAGCAAAATCAAATAAAGTCAAATACAACAATTTAACTGAGCTCGAATTCTTGAACCCTGAACCGAAATTCTGGGTTCTTTTTCCCCAGCAGAGTCGCCAGAGCTGTCACACCTCCTTTTTCGCTATTACACCCCGTGAAGGGCATAAGAAAAGGAGTTTTTCCAATCAAAGGACAATCAAAATGGGATTCATTTATTAAGAGATTCAGAGTCGCCACTTGGGAGATTTATGGTGTCCCAAGTCACCAGTTTGAATCCCGAATCGAGGAAAGGGTTTGACTCTGTATTACAGTCGCGAACCAGAAATCCGGGTAAGGAATTCTGTTAACCCAGGAGAAGGGTTTAGGCACTCCGGAGTTCCGTGGTTCTAGCACGGTCGCGCAACTGCTATATTTGACTACAATTTGATTTTTGTACATGTTAAAACTCATAGTGCATTTTAGAATTATTTACCGCTGTTAGTTAATTATTAAGAAAGTGAACTTTGTTTAAGAACGTGTTTACGGATTATGTCACATGAAATGCACCCGGATCCTCGACACATTCCTATTCAACGTTTTTGGATTTGGATTTGGGTTGCATGAAATACACACCCATATTTAGGAAGGTAAAATTCTTAAAAAAATGCGCCTAAAGCGACTAACGTATTATTTACTTTGCGGAGGGCCGTGAAATTTGCTGAACGACACGCTCCAAATACTAAGTAATTTTGTATAGATGATTAATGAGGTGCCCCGCATATTTTTTATTTTTGTTCGGCGAGGCTCATCTCATTTTATTACTTGAAAGCCAACCTAAAGAAAACTACGATTTTCTAATTATTTTTATCTCTAAATGGCCTAATTAATTAGAATTACAAATTTCGAACCTCAAATTCAAGTCCGAATTCAAACAAGAGGGTAAAACCTCTTAATTCGAATTCGCTACCTAACTCGAAGGCCCAAATTTATGAAAAACTTGAATTATTTCAATAGTTATCTGTGACCACCCTTATTTTTTCATATTTCTTTAACTATAACTCACTGAAATTAATGAAGTAGGAAAATGAAAGCAATACTAGTAGTCACATCAAACTAAAGGAAACAAATACTTACGAACTACTAAATCCAATCTTGTTCCATTATCAATTCTTCGTAGCGCAAAAAAACATAATATGGACCAGTTCAATGACTTTATCTTGGAGCATGTCAGTCCGAATTATCTCGACTCAAGCGTTAATTTACAAATACACAACAGTCTCAGCAATCTATATTCCAGATTTACTCTATTTCTACTGTCTCCATACATTTATGCATAGTGTAAAATTAACTAACAAAACCAACAATTAAAGAAAGCCTCAATTCCTATAGAAACTCCCTTGACCACTGTCAATTTACTCCAAATAAAAATGAAAGTGATACGCTGAATTCGCTACTTCACACAGATGCATCAACTTTTTTTTTTTTTTCTAAATCCAAATCTAACCTTATTCTTTCCCATTGCTGACATTTCCTTTTTGTTCTTTTTTTACGTTTTTTTTTTAATTTGTTTGTCTCATTGTGGAACTTAAAAGGGTAAAAATAAGAACTCAGAATTTGATTAAAGCTAGAGTAAAAGAAAACCATTCTACTTTTTTTAAAATAAAAAAAAAACTCAGAAGCAAAACTATTATCAAACGCATTTTTAATTTCACAAAAATTTTTATTTGGTCCAGAAAGTGATTGTAAAGAACTTCGCAATCTGAAGAACAAATACTACACACTGAACTACAATATGGATTCATGATTTGATGTTGAAGCCTTCTTTTAATTTTATTTAACCCAAGAATTCAGTTTCAGATCTTGTCAATGAACAAAAATAGCTAAACTTCAACACAATTAATCAGTTGCAGGGACATATACCAATATAGATCCGAACATGACATTGAATTCCATCCTAATATAGATTGAGCAAAACAAACGGATTAACAATAACAATATGCGGAATATTCTAACATTAACATCGAGAGATTGCTTTAGAGAGCAAACAGCCTTGAAACGTTCATACTGAGACTAATTCGAACAAATCCAAACAATAGCAATCAATAAGGTGAAGCAACCGTAATTTGACGTTCAACCGGATATCGAGACTAAAAGCATAAGAAAACATACCCCGATTCGAACCGAAACTACCGCGAATTGAAATTTTGCCTTTGATTAATGAGAATTCCAACAGTTACAAGGGCGTCAATAAACCACAGCCCCAATCAAATCCAAAACAGCGATCAAAATCGTCTGAAGCTGCGAACCGCCATCCCGAACCTCGACGTACAATGACGAACCACGACGTCGAACCAACCCGAACGCAAAATAGCTTTGCAGATCAAATGAATTTCATGAATTTGAAACCAAAAATCGAATCGAAATCAAAGAGAAATAAGAAGAAAATTGGTAGAGGAGTGTGTGCGTTTCATTGCTCTAGATCTGCTCGTTTTGAGTTTAACGGTGAGGCTTTTGAGAAGCTTTCCGTCAATGGAGATTTACCAATGATTATGGAGGTGGGACGACTGGTCTGGTGCGCGAAGGTTTGTTTTCCGGCATGGTGAAGAGATGGTGAAGAAGCAGAAACGGATGGAGATGGTGTGCGTAGCCTTTTGAATTTTTCAGGCGTTATATTTTCTTA
>MU759084.1:328076-345583 GCA_026770625.1 Nicotiana glauca | reverse complement strand
TTTTGGGGGGAAAATTTGGGCTTTTCAAATGTTTGGTCAATTTGAATTTAAGACCAAGCCTTTTCACTTCCCTCTTCTTTTTATTGTTCTTTTCTTTCTTTAATTAATTAAAAACCTAAACTAAATTCCTAAATTAATTCAAATTGTAAAATTAAGCTAATTATTTAACTATGTAAAAATGATCATTTTTTGTGATTTTTGATTAATAGCACAATTAACTCAATGTAATTAATTCCTAAATGCAAATTAAACCTAAGGTGGTATGAAATTAAAACGTGACACTTTTTTTTTATGGTTTTTCCATGATTTTAAAAAATATTAAAAATGTATGAAATGCAACCAAATAAAGAAAAATACCTAAAAATCAATTAAAATTATTTTGGTCTATTTTTAGGAGTTATTTTCATATAGGGAAAAAAATCACGTGCTCACAGTGGTGACTTAAATTGCACATGAATTCTTGAAAATGATCGAAAATGGTATTGATGGTTATGAAAACTTGTAAATTGTTGTGTTTGTTCTTAAAAAGTGTTGTTGTTGATTTTTGTGTATTGTTGGTTATTGTCGTGTTGTTTGTGAATTGTAAATGTACGGTGGGATCGGATTGCGTGCCGCAACACGAAGTAATATGGTCTGGGTTGTGGTGATAAGAGTGGCCGAGATAATAAGCGTGGCCGAGGTATTAAGGGTGGAAAGTGATCGAAATCACTATTGAAATGAAAATATGAGAAAAATTATGAAATGATTGATGTGATAATGTTGAAGGGAAAAAAGGAGAGATTTTAAACTTGTTTGGCTTGATTGTTCCTTTTCTTGTGCATTTGATTTTTGTTTCTATTATTGTTCTCTACTTGTGTATGGTTTGAGTTTACTTGGGACAAAGTTTGTTCATACATACCAGTATAATTCAAATGTACTGATGTCCCTTTTGCCGGGGCGCTACATTCGTGTTATGATTGTAGGTGCATCCATAGGAGGTACTCCAGTCCACCGACCGTAGCTCCTCATCACTTCCCGTCAGCTGATTCGGCGAGCCCCTTTCCATTCGGGGAACTTTGTGGCTCATGCCACTTCTGTTTTGGGATCTTGTTTTGATGTTTGTATAAGGTATAGCCAGAGCCTTGTTGCCGGTATTTTCATATTATTCTTCAATTGTATTTAGGGGATTCGTAGACGGGTTGTGGGTAGTTTTGGCCATGGGAATTTAAAAGATAAATATTGATGTTTGGCAATGATGTATAAAACTTGGAATACTTGTATTATGGTAAATGAAGTTGCTAATAAAAAAATAAAATGGAATTGTTATTGATAGGTTTATAGAATTTAGTTAATGGGGTCCATCTCCTATAAATGGCTATTTTACTTGGTTAATAGGGTAATGAAAATGCAGGTTAACACGTGGGATAAAAAAGGCACCCATGTCCGCTTGACTGGGGATACCCGGTTGAGCGCCGATTATGTCCCTTGAATATCGGGCGTGATAAGGGGAACTTGAGTTTGGTAGACACCGGATAATGTTGACCGGTTTTCGACACCAAGACAGCTCCTATGCCAACTCCTTTGAAGTTTGTTGCTCCATCGAAGAACATTCTCCAACCATAACAGGATTCTGCACTGTCTTCTCCTATGAATGATACCTCTTCATCGAGAAAATATGTTTTCAAAGGTTCATATTCTCCATCCACGGGGTTTTCAGCAAGGAGGTCTGCTAATGCTTGTCCTTTCTAGGTCACATAAACAATGTCAAAATTCACTCAACATGATCTGCCACTTGGCTAGCTTGCCAGTAGGCATGGGCTTCTGAGAGATGTACATTAAAGGATCCATCCTTGATATGAGATACGTGGTATAGGCACAGAAGTAATGTCTCAGCTTCTGAGCTACCCAAGTCAAAGCACAGTAGGTGCGTTCCAAAAGAGAATACCGGGCTTCGTAAGGAGTATACTTCTTGCTGAGATAGTAAATGGCTTGTTCCATTCTCCCCGTTTCATCATGCTTCCGAAAAACACAACCGAAGGCTCTATCTTATACTGCGATGTTGAGTAATAGAGGTCTATCTGGCTCAGGCGGGACCACGATAGGTGGTGTTGACAGGTATTCCTTGATTCTATCGAAGGCCTCCTGGCACTCATCGGTCTATTTGGTAGCGGCGTCCTTCTTCAAGATCTTAAAGATTGGCTCATAGATAAATGTGGACTGTGCTATGAATCGACTGATATAGTAAGGTCTTCCTAAGAAACTCATCATGTCCTTCTTGTTCAATGGTAGTGGGAGTTCTTGAATGGTTTTTACCTTTTATGGATCCAATTCTATTCCTCAACGGCTCAAGATGAACCCAAGAAACTTTCTAGTGGGAACCCCAAAAAGCATACTTGGTGTGATACAGTTTCAAGTTGTACCTTTGCAATATGTTAAAGAATTTCCTCAAATCGTCCATGTGATCAATGGACTTCTTGGACTTGATGATAATATCATCCATATATACCTTAATTTCTTTGTGTATCATATCGAGAAAAATGGTAGTCATAGCCCTCATGTAGGTGGCCCCTACGTTCTTCAGACTAAACGGCATTATTTTGTAATAATACATTCCCAACGGTATAATGAGAGTCGTTTTCTCAGCTTCTTCCTCATCCATCCAAATCTGATGATAACCAGCGAAGCAATCAATGAATGATTGTAGCTCGTGCATGGCACAATTGTTGATCAGGATGTGTATATTTGGCAAGGGGAAGTCATCTTTCGGACTGGCCCGGTTAAGATCCCAGTAATTGACACATACTCTTACCTTCCCATCCTTCTTTGGTACTGGTACAATGTTGGCGAACCATGTCAGATATTCTACTACCCTGAGAACCTTAGCTTTGACTTGCTTAGTGAATTCTTCTTTGATTTTCAAACTTATATCTAGCTTGAACTTTTTTAGCTTCTGCTTTACCGGCAGACATGTCGAATCAGTTGGTAGTTTATGGGCAACAATAGATGTACTTAGACTAGTCATGTCATCATATTACCAGGCGAATATGTCCTCATATTCTTTTAGAAATTCTTTGTATTACTTCTTTTCTGATGGCGATAAGTGAACGCTGATTCGTGTTTCCTTGACATTTTTCGCATTTCCCATGTTAATAATTTCTATCTTGTCCAGGTTGGACTTAGATCTGTTCACAAATTTCTCAACCTCTTTGATGATCTCCTCTAATATGTCATCTCCCTCTAAGTCAATGTCTTCTGGTTGTGTTATCTCATTGCATGTCACAGTTATTGATTTATCAAGATAAGTGATAGTAATGTTGTATAAGTAAAGTAATGAGAGAAAAATAATAATGAGTGTTGATTTATAAGAAAAATCGAAATGCTTTGACAAATATCATAACTATTTTTAACATTGAAGATCTTATTGCGTGAAATAGAATTGTGAAAGAGATAAATCATCTTGTAAAAATAAACACAGTGCATAATGCTTGTTTTAGCCTTGCTACCCCGAGGCTCAGTGGGCTGTGGTGGTCCTGATAGTCGTATTGTCGAGGTATGATCCTCTAGTCATGGCTTGTATGGAAGGACCTTCCTCCCCCTCCTCCTCGAGAACAACACAGCAATCCATGTTATTGTCTTCTAAGAACAAGTTCTTCACTGCAACAAGTGCTTCTTCTACACCTGTCCCATAAACAATGTCAGCCTGTTGTAAAGTTTGCTCCAAAGACAGTATTGGCTATTCCAGTGGATAGTAAGGATCGCGCCATGGTGGCGACTAGTTGTTAAATTCTTCCCAAGTGTACTTGTATCCCAGACCAAAAGTAGTGCCATATTTCATGAGCTTTATGGGTTTAGCAATCCCTTGGATGTTCCTGCCGAGCCCCTTGTCAGGTTCTACCCACTCCAATTCACAATACTCTCGATCTTGTTGTCCCACTATCTATCTTTGTATACATCATTAACTCGCTCGATATGGTGGTAGGTCTCTCCACCTAACTATATCCTTTGCCCTATTATCAAAATGGTCTGATGACTGTATATAGGATTGTTGCCATCCCCATGAATGACCACTTCCTGGTGATTCCATTCAAATTTTACGGCCTGATGCAGTATTGAAGCCACAGCCCCCGCAACATGAATCTAGGGACGTCCTAGACGTATGTTGTAGTATGCGGGCACATCTATTACTGAAAAAAGTGACCTTTAACCAAGTTGCTCCTATCTGGAAACACAGGCTAATCTCACAGATGGTGGACCTCTAGGAACAATCGAAGGCTTTCACATTGATAGCTTGATCTTTTCTCGTGCAGTCTTTTACCCAGCTTCTTGAGTGTTATCAATGGACATATATTAAGGCTGGAACCCCCATCGATTAGGATCCTAGTGATGAAGTAGTCTTCACATTGCATGGTGATATGCAATGATTTGTTGTGACCCAACCCTTCAGACGACAACTCGTCCTTTTAGAAGGTGATTTTTTGGCTTTCTAACACTTGTCCCACCATATTATCTATTTCTCCGCTAGTAATGTTACTTGGCACGTAGGCCTCGCTAAACTCTATCAACAAAGCATTTTTGTGTGTCTTAGAATTCTGCAGCAATGAGAGGATAGATATCTACGCTGGTGTTTTGTTTAGCTGGTCGATGACCGAATACTCCATGACCTGTATCTTCCTCTAAAGGTCATCCGGACCTTTTTGAATGATGGGTGGCTCGTTGGAAGCTAGCTTACTAGACTCAGCTAAGTGTTCCGGGGTATAGACTCTTCCAGTCCTTGTCATACCCTGTGCTTCAATAGTCTCTTTGAACCTGACTTTGCCTTTCCTCCTAGACTCGGCTGTATAATCCCAAGGAATAGCTTTTGTATGGAATGATGACATTGTCTTCATCGCCACTAGAATCAGTGCGGCTACCTTTACTTCAAATGGGACATGTTCTTTGGGTGGTAAAACTGTAACCTCAAATAGTGTCGGTGTTTTTGTTGATGACGCTACCTCAAACTCAAGAGGGATAGACATATCTAACTCAGTGACCTTGGATAGTTGAATCTGGACTATGATGAGGTTGAGAGTAACTATTGGCTTCCTTGGGTGATCGCCTTCTGCGATCAACATGATGGACCCCTCGTTATCCCAATCATTATCTATCTCCATCATGTGAACACCCCTACCTTTGTGATTAGTTAAGGCGTTGTTGCGGATATTCCGAGCGATTTCCTTTGTTACAATGACCTTGTTATCAATTAAGGACCCTATCTTGTCTTATAAAGAGAGGCATTCGTCCATGATGTGTCCCTTTATGCCAGAATGGTATCCACAAGATTTGTTTGGGTTAACCCACTGAGAAGAATTCTCAAGGGTTGAAACAGGGATAGGGGTGACATAACTAGGGGTATTGAGTCTCCGATACAACTGATCAATGGGTTCGGCAATGGCTGTGTATTATTTTTAAGCCCTCCGATAAATATTAGGTTAGGGCCTAGGAAGTTTTTGGTGTGCAGGAGGGTGATTGTTAATGAGATGGTTGGGCATTGTAGGCTTGGTAGACATGTGTAGATTGGGAATATCTAGATAAGGTAGACTGATGTGTGGAAGGTAGAGGTGACTGATAAGATGGTGCTGGGGTTTGGTAGGAGGATGCTCGGTAGTTTGGAGCTGACTGATAAGTGAGTGGAGGTATAGGGTAGGTTTTGTATTTGATTGGAGACTTGGTCCTTTGTGCAACCATTACGGCCCCCACGCCTCTCTTTTTAGACATACCACTAGACTGCAAGGCCTTATTTGTGGCTTCCAAGGCCTCGAATTTTGTAACCATGCCGCTTTTGATACATTCTTCAATTCGCTCCCCCAACTTGATGATATCGGAAAACTTATAAATTTTAATCAACATTAGCTGTTCTTAGTACTGTATGTCTTGAGCCTAGACAAAGACTTTGTTCATTTGTTCCTCCTTCAAGGCAGCTTCCGACTTTAGCAGCTTCCGACCTCTAGTGAGTAGCATACTTGTGAAATGTTTCTATAGGCTTCTTTTTTGTGATTATAAATATAGAACACATCCGGCGCATTTTTTTGTGTTAAACCTGAACCTATCCATGAAATTAGAGGCCATACCTACCCAACTCGAACATTTCTTGGGATCCTGGCTTATGTACCAAGATAGTGCTTCTCCTTTTAGACTCCTCATGATCAGTTTCATGTGAATCCTTTCGTCCTTGCCTACCCCAACCAGCTTGTCGCATTTTGTTCTCAGATGGACCCTTGGATCACCTGTACCGTCAAATATCTCGAAATTGGGAGGTTTGTACCCCTTTGGCAGTTCGACATTTGGTTGTATGCAGAGATCTTCATAGTTAAACCCTTCAATACCTTTACTTTCTTCGACGCCTTGGATTCAGCTAATTAGTTTCTTAAGCTCTTCAGCCAAGTTTTTGATGAGTAAATCTTTTTCCTCATACTTAGGGGTGCAAGATATAGGTTAGGTGGAGAGTGGAACGCTCTCCACGTAAATGGGATTGTTGTGGTGGCCGGGTGTGTGGGTGTGGAAATGGTCATTTGCAGAGTTTTATGGTTCTAGGATGAGTAATGGATTGTTGTTGTAGTATGGCAAGTGTTGCATTGGTTCTTTGTTGGAACCGTGGGATGATTTAGTTGCTTTTATGGAGGCATGGGATTTTGGCCATTGGGGAAGATGGTGTCTGGGGTACTGAGGGAGAAGGATAAGTCGGCCAGTTCTGTGCCTGATCAAGCTCTTCTTGAAATTTCAACAATTTCTGCTCGAGTTATGACATATTTTCATTGGCAACCCGAATATCATGGCCATCAGTGGCCTCTGCTATTGTCATCTCCTTTCTGTCGTTCAAATCTTCCATTTTGCCATGTTCTTTTTCTTAGTAGGACTTAGAGGATGAGTGGGTGGAGGGCCCTTGGATCTTGTTGAATAGGATGATATTGCCAGGGTGCACGAACTAACCTTTTAGGAGGGGAATAACAAAACCAAAATTAAATAAAAAGGTAACCAAGTTAGTGAGGATCATAAAAAATGTTGCATTATTTAAATACACAGTACAGGAATATAAAGTGTGTCCTAATTTGGGAGCCTCATTATGCCTGAGATACGCCTAGCGACAAATTTATTTGGATAACTTAGAATACTAAATTCCTCATTTTATTGATAAAAAATAGACGAATACCAAATTGACACTATATAAAAAGGAAATGCAAATCACTAATGGCCATTGGCCTTATTACATTTTATAAAGCGAAAAGAAAAATTCCTATCTACTTGGTCCCAGAAGGACCTTCCCTAGATTCGGCATCCCTGGCCCCGTTGAACAGCTTTCCCATGTCGCAAAGTCCTAGCAATAGGTATGCCGTGGCTAGATGCCCGCCTTCGGTTCCTTCAGCATTTTTCGCAATCTTCTACCCTCTTGAGAAACTTTCTCTTCAACTTCACTATGCCTTGCTCCAAGTATCCCAGTCGCTTGTTGGCACTAAGAGCCATGTCCTTTCGTTCCATAATTAGCTTCTGGTTGGACTCTTGTATTTCCCGCTGTGTGCTTTCATACTTCAGGATACTTTTGCACGGTTGATTATATTTGACCAGTGTCTTGTTCCGTTCATCTATAATTCTGTGACCTCGGGCAAATCCTGGCTGGCCCAGACCATAATGATTGTCTTCTAACCACCCTAAGTAGAAAGGAGTGCAACCAGCATGATACATGTCTGGCTCGATGGTATCTGTTCCTATTATGTCCTTTCAATGCCACATATGTTGAGCTTGGTATTTGTAAGGACTATCATCATCCTGGAAGTCAGCTCAGAAATGACTTATCTTGTTGACTCTGGGTATAACTTGCCTTCTACCGTCTTGTCTCATAACTCAGAGAGGGACGTAAGGATATGTTCCCCTCAGACCGATCTGTATCAGAAAAGGTGTATTTCTAGATTGGGTGATAAATTCCTTGGTCAGAAACAACTCGAACATCCACAGGACCTGTTATTCGGTTAGGTTACCAAATAGCTCTGCCCATCCTTTGGCATCTTCTAGTTGACCGAACATATTGGGCAGGTAATTCATTCCCTTAGGATGATAGAAAGTGATGTGATCATCTCAGTCCCTTCGCTAAATCATTTGTTGGTATTCACCACTTTGGACATGCTCCATAAGCCAGAATTAAAGTAATAATTGCAGCCTTCGAAGTATTTTGCTCTCCGTTGACACTTATCTAAGGCTTGGTATAAGTCCACAATGATCATGGGTACGATGCTGAATGTTTGCCCATCAATCCCTTCCATAAGGATTTTAGTCACCATGGCTAGCCTGGTGCGCATCCTTGCTTTCTTTGTTGGAAATATGATCAACCCCAGGAAACAGAACATAAATACGAAGACCCTTCAATGAATGTGCCCCAAGGATGTGATGGCAAACTCGTCAGGGTAGGTACGGTAGGATTTGCTGTGACCGTACCACTCATATAAATAGTCAAAAGGAATGTAGTATTCTTTCAAGCATCTAAACTATAGATTCTTCTTTAAACCCATCATTTTGAGGAACCCCTAACTTTACGGTTCTCAGGCATCAGCAGCCGCGGAGTCCCCCAGACTAGACCAGCTAACCCTCTTATCTCCTCTAATGGAGGTGTCATTTTAATGTCCGCAAAGCGAAATACATCCATTTCACAATTCCAAAATAGTATAGTAGCCTCTATGGTCTTGTTGTTAGGTTGGATCTCCAGAAGGGATGGTAGATTTCCCAAATATTTTCGGACGAGAGTTTGATCACTAGAGTGAAGATCTTTCACCAACTTAGCACTCTTGGATGGATGTTGATGACCATGACAAATCTAGGGACTTCGTGCCTCATATTTCTACAAGGAAAATAGGGTTAGGCCCTTAACCCCACCAGACATTACTATTTAATACCACTAATTAGTATGACGCATTCCAATTCTCCAAATAAATGCACAAAACATGGTGATGTCTGTTTTGGTTTAGTGAAACCCAGTGGACTTTGGACAAGGCTATCTTAAAAGATCATTATGTGGACAACATAACTGACCCAGCTAGGTTTGACCATGATGCATGGACAGTTTGAACAGAGTAAGGTTTCTGTGGGATTTTAGACTGGTAACCTTGAGCTGACAACTCAAGGGGGAACTCACGGAACCATCGACTACACTATTTATTGATTGGTTTTACCACAAATATGCCTTTCTTAATTTTTGGGTAATAATATATGAAGAGCGAAACCACTCATTATAAACGTTGCTATGGTATTTTTTTTGGCACGGGTGGAATATGATGTTGAGCATTATTATGAAATAATTAAAAAGTATGTTGCCACATATTGCATGTTAAGAAAGAAGCAAATACAACACTTTATAATTTAAATGAGTAATAAAGAAAAGAAACGAACAAGATAAGTCAATTTTTCCTTTGAAAAGAAATTAAACTCTTAATGGAATTTAAACAAGTAATTGCATATAAAGGGAAGGTACAAATTCACTAGAACAATCATAAATGGTAAAAGCCTAATATCCCCAGTAGAGTCGTCATGCTGTCGCGCCCCCTTTTTTTTTCCTATTTACATATGGAGGTTGGGTTTATGACATTTTGGGTATAGGGTAACTCGTTCCTTTTGGGAATTGGGTTTTGCATTTTTGAAGGGTCACTACCTAATGATTTATGGTGCATTAGGACACCTATAAACTTTATTTCCAAGTTTGTTTGATAATCGGAGATAAAATAAGGGCTCGAAATTATCCTATGGGGAAGGTCTTAGGCACCCCTCAGGATCCACTAGTGTGGTTCCCGGTAAGATAGTTCTCTGTGAATTTGGTGTAATTAATAGGTAAACAGATAAGGCTCAAATATGAGGGGATTTCATTATTCAAATGTTTGAAAGTGGAACAAAGTTTGAAACAAGCAAACATCAAAAGGCTGATTTTGAAAAGAATTTATAATGCTTTAAAGGAAAAGAATGAGAGGAGAAGGGGTCCTAGGTTTATTTATAGTATGGATCATATCAATGAAATACTCGATAATCACTCCTCATAAGAGGTGCTACACGTGGTATTAGTGCACCGGTCATCACATCCATATCTACCCTTCCCACCCCGTTAAGGTACTAAAGCGCGGATTGGTCTCGACCACTATTGCATGTTATTACCCATCCTATTCCTATCAGTATTGGAGGCACTTAGGACAAATATTTTTAAAGTGGAGGGATATTGGGCTGACTTAACGTTTCAAACGTGAAAAAGCTAAGGCGACATACAAAAATACATAGGACTACACAATAAAAGGGAAGCACATAAAACACTGAAGGCTCATATATACCTCCTCAAACAAAGTAATCAAATAGCATGACTCAAACAACAATCAAGATCTAAATTTAAAAATACTGAGGAAAGGGGATTATTGTTGTTGAAGTAGACCAATTTACTACGTTATTCAGACAAGAAGTCTGAATCAGGCCTGCCTGCTGGTTGTAGCAATTACTAGTTAATAGAAATGGACTTAGTTTTATTTGTTGTTATCACCTAAGGCTTGCCTAAGTATTTGGGTGAGCTCCTATGGGCATGGTGTTCATTACTGATTCGGAATGTGGTGAAATAGTAACAACTTAAAACGAATTGTATAAGATCCTATAGGCATGCTCGCTAAACTGCACTAAATAATGAGATTAGGTTACTTAAAAACTGGTTAGGAATAGACTAATTTTAAATTAGACTAGTTTCATATTACATTTAATATTTTTGATTTTAACCATTATAGGCATAATATCTAGTATTGAATGATTTTAACCCATATAGGCCTAATATCTAATATTGAATGACTTTAACCCCTATAGGCATAATATCTAAGATTGAACTGATTTTAACGTTACGAACATGATACCTGCTTATGGTCGTTTCGATCTTAAAGCATGATATCTAAGTAGTAACAAACGTGCAGAATTTTAGATAAGTCCTATAGGCAGGTTATCTGTATGTGAAATTTGACATGCAGAATTTAAAATAAATCTTATAGACATGATGTCTAAATGCAGAATTGAACACGCAGGATTTAAAACCACAATTATATGCATGCTTTCTAAATTCAGAATTGAATCATTGAGAACACAAATCCTATAAGCATGTTTTTTTACCCTTGAGCATGCATAGTTATCCATCCCTTTTCCACTATTAAAAAAACATATAAAACAAAAGAACTTACAATTAGAGGAAGCCTGATTCTTGACTTCCTGTCTGATTTACAAAATTAATTATTAAAATTGCCATTGATTTTAAAGCCTTTCTTAGACCTGGCTATGTCACAGTTCCCTAAGGGTCTCAAAAGACCCCTGGCAGTGCTTACACCAAGTTTCACAGAACCAGATAGAGATGAGTACAGTACGGAAGGGCGAGCCCTTGTATGTCCAAGTTCAGAGGGAGCTCATGGGTCCTAAGGTAATGCTAATACAAGAGGGGCAGCACTTAATTCTAAAAATATGATGGAATTGCAGGAATAGAGATTTCAAAAAAACTGAGGGGAGGAAGGAGATGGGTAAAGGGTGATCAAAAAATTGTAGTAGCAAAGCACACAGATCATTATTTCATACAAAAGAGCTTAGGGGTTTGGGAATATAATGCAAAACCATATATCCTTAGGCAGGGATTAGATTTGGGCATGCACATCAATATATGGTGATGGCATGCCCATAAACCAACTAGAACACACAACATATAGGGTGGATATGGAGGTTATGATCCCAAGGGGGGTCAGGTTTGGGTCCTGCATAGCAATGTCCAATGTTGTCATGCCCCAAACCAACCAAAGATATCAAACACATAGGGGATATGGTGGTTTAAGACTCATATGGCATAATAAGTGATTGACAAAATTCATAAAAGAGCATTGGCTTAGAATAGAAAGGGACAAATTATAGCATGCTTAATAATGGAACTTTATTAAATACAAACGGGAAACAAACAAGGGCAAAGGAAACAGTAAAGAAATATGTTGTTGTTGATACTGAAAATTAGTTAGAACATACCAGTAAAGATGCAAATGTAGAGAAAAAGTAATCAAGCTTACCACAGACTAGCCTTGGCTTCCACCCGGCTAGGTAAGGAAGCAATGCAAGTAGCGAAAAAAGAAAAGGGAGAGATTTTAGTGGAGTGTGTGTCTGAACTCAGGTATTTTATTCCTTGTGTTCCTGTTTGAAAGAAGGGGAGTGCAGTGTATTTATAGCCTTTGAAACATGTGAGAAATAAGGTAATAAATAAAATTCAATACAACTATAGAAACAATAAACAGTTAGAATCAATCAACCAAGTGATTCCCTTTAATTGAGGAATCACTTGTTTAACGGGGCTGACAAGTTCAAAATAAGGAAAGAAGATCAGTTTCTAAGCAGACTGATCATTGCAATAAAAGAAGCAGTAAAACATCAAGTAAGCAATCGAGTGCTAGTACAGATATGCACTTATTTTGGGAAAAATATTCAGTAAGGCATAATAAGGAAAGGGATCAATTACTTTAACTGGCGAGTAAAATTAGAGCTCACAAAAGAGAATTTTTGAAATAAGTCCCAAGATTAAAAATCAATCAAAGAAAGAACCTCTGCATATAAATAGAGTGAACAAGTACTATACATGCGAGGCCAAACCTATTGGCAAAAGAAACAACATGTAGTAGTAGCCCAAAGTTCAGTAGATAGCAAACATTCAAAGCATGATAGTCTAGTAGGTCATGTCATATTGAATCAATAGTGAAAAAGAGAGTATCAGAAGCATGCAAAGGGTCTCATAGTAATAAATGAGAGACCTTTTGAAAAGTTAGGGTTTTCAGGCATGGTCGAGTTTTAATTATTGTAAAAACCCAGAATCGCAGGAATCATGTAAAGAAAAGAGGTTCTAAAACAAGGAACTTTTAAATCGAGTCAGATATTAAAATGAAAAGTCTCAAAACCAAAGACATAGGTTTCTTCAACAATATTCAAGCTTAAAAGATGATAAACAAATAAATCGAACAAATACTAGCAAACAGTTTTAGAAACACGAATGAACCCAAAAGAAATTTGGGTTTTTAACATGCTAAACCTAGATAGGAGAATGAGCTGAGCAAAACATAATAAAATCAGAAACACGTTAAGATTAGAGAAGAGATTTCAAATAATTTAAAAGAAAAATCCTAATCGGAAAAGGTGAAGAGTCATTTTGAAAGCAAAGTTAAAGAAACTTCGAGAAAATGCTTAAAAAACTCATGGCAAGCATGGATCTAAGTTAGATTTGAAAGAAGTAAAAAAGGTCTTGAGATTAGGGTTTCAGAAGAAACCAAAAGCAACGAGAAAGGCCTTGAAAGTTACTGATCTAAATAGGAGAGTCAAAGGTCTGATACGAATGGCCATGGCTGGCTAGACGAAGGTCAGAGAGGACAGGAGAAAGGTCATCGAGCAAAGACTGGACCAATTCCCTTCAAAGTCTGGTCATGAGACCATAAAACCAAACACGTAGTAGCTATGGAAGGCTGATACAGGTCTTAGATGACCCTGAAAAGTAATGGATTATGATAGATTAAAGTGGCGGCTAGGGTTTGAGGGTGTTGCAGAGAGTGTTTGAGAGAGGAGGGATTTAGAGGCAGTGTATGGTGAGAAATGATAGGGTTTAAGGGGTCATTTAGAATTAATTAAAGTAAGGGTGGTTATTCGCCGTTGATCTAAATAATTAATGGCCTGGATTAAAACGGGCGAGTGGACGAGTTACGAAGATATGTTTGGGTCGGACTAAATTGAAATTGGGTTTGAGATTCAAATGATTTCAATTGAGTTGAATTGGGCTATAATCGAAATGAAATTAGGCTAACATTTAAATAAATCAATTTTCCCTATTTGATTTATAAAAAATAATAAAATAATTTCTGGAAAAAATTTAAAGATACTGAAATGATTGATAGAAAATTATTAACTATTTAAAAATACCGGACTTAATTTTTTAGGAACACAAACATATTTAATCCTAAAAGAGGCTAATATTGCAATTTTACAATTTTGGCCTTAAAAAATACAAAATAATTTTTTAAAAATATTTAAAAAATCTCTTAGCAATATTTTAGCAAAAAATAAAATTTGAACAAATGAATCACAAAAATGATGATTTATAAATAATTATTGGATTTTTTATGGATAAAATAGGAGAATAAATTTATCTAAAAACTCTATAAAATTAATGAAAAATAAGGAAATACTTGGATATACTTATATATGCATACATATTCTATTTTAAAGGCACTCTGCATATAAAATATATATAGGGAAAAATTGGGTATCAATAATTGTTGGTCGTTTTCTACTTCTATTTCCATTCTATAACATGCAGCAATTGAAATTAAGTACAATATTTTTGTTAGTTGTTTTTAAAGATTTGAAGAGACTAGGTTAGTTACATCTGCCTATGTGGATATCTAACAGGTAGCAAGAATCTAGGAGAATCATGTGATTATTGGGGTCGTAATATAGTTATCACACTCAGGTAATCACTTCATACCTCTCGGTAGTTTGAGTGATTTTGCCCAATTTTGCTTTCTCAAGTCCAAATGGGTACTCATGCAATACAAGTGATTTTAGCTCAATGGGGTATTACTATCTCTAGGTTTAACCCTTTAATTGGGGCTATCAATTTCTTGAGTTCACCTCAATGCCTTGTTATCCTAGTTTTCCTAGACTTAGTCCCTCTTTCTCAAGTAGAGACATAGTCATAAAGGCATAAATCAGTGTTTGCAACCACTAATTCAATTATTCTAGCAAGATTAAAATCACTAACCCATACACATTCAAGCCCTAAAATTCAAGACCCATCAGAAATACTCACACTAGGGTTGGGTTAGAACCCTAGCTATAGGTTTAGCTACTTATAAAAATAGCAGAAATCAAAGATAAAGAGAAGATAAAATCCATAATGCTATATTAAAAAATGAAATCCAAAGTTATACGGTAAATCTTATACAAAATTGACCAAATAGGAAAAACTTGTCCTCTCACGTGTTCAGCAAAACATAACATAACGTAAAATGTAAAAAAGATCTATTTATACTTGGGCGAAATTCCGAACAGAAATGCCCCTGCAGAGGTTTTGCAGCTGCGTAATTCTTACCGTGATCACACTCTTGCTTTCACAGACGCGTAATATTAAGTGCAGTCGCATTTCTTTACATTTGAGATTGTGTTGGAACTTTTTTTGTGGAGCACATAATTTTCACAACGTCCGCATGAGAGCCTTCTATGGTCACGTAATTTTTATGTGGTCCGTGCTTAACATTTTTGCATTTTTGTGAGCTCTCTGAACTTTAGCAAACTTGGTCAGCGAAATACCAATCGTGGCCGCGATGGTATTTTCATGGCCACAAATTTCTAGCGCGGTCCACATCCATGTCTGTGCTCAGAAACCACCGCTTTGATTCTCCGTTTTGTGGTCCACGAATTAATGACCTCATTGCGGTGACACTTTTGCGGCCGCACTTTTATGCCGCGGTCCGCGTTTTACTTTCCTTGCCCAGTCTTGGTCTTTGTTCATGTTTTGACTCCTTTATGAGTTGATCATGGCCACTTTGTCTCATTCTGAACAATATCTGCAAGCAAGCATATTATGTTAGTTTGCGGGAATACCTTTTCGCATTTCAAGCCCAAAACGCAAGTAAAAAGAGAGAAAATAATAGTTAAAATCCCCACCTATCAACTACCCCAAACATGCTACCCTTTACACAAATGAATTATCAACAATAGAAGGAAATTTCAGCAATCTAAAACAGAAGGAAATTTCAGCTGCCCTAATGTGAATAAAACATGCTTTAATTGGGATTAACAATTACCCTTTACACAAATGAATTATCAACAATACACCACCTTTTGAGTACCATTGTTTTAGTGTGACACAAGAGCATCAAGAGTTGACTTAACTCACCAAGGAAGCTCTCTCTACTACGTAGGTCATTGTGGAACCCAAAATCTTCCTCCTCTACTCTCGGTAAGCAAATCTCATTTTAGATTGTAACACTCAAAACAAGGATTGTGAAGAAGTACACTCATCTCTCACAAGGGAATATCTCAAGTCCGGCTCTAAGTACCATAAACTTGCCCCTTATGTAAGTCACCACCAATGTAAGCTCACTCAACTCGAAATTATATAGGGTTTTTGCGGGAATGTAATGAAGGCTTTTTGTTCACAGTTTGACTTTTTAGCATATGATGGTTTCATATTTCCTTAAGCACTCTATTTTCACAAATCGGCTCATACTTTCTTGACTCTTTGAGTCATTTTCTTCTTCCTTAGGGGAACTAGAGAGACACACTGTCACTCTTTCTTGCTCATGATGATCATTTTTCTCCTTTACTAATCCTTCCATACCTTTAATCATTGCTTTCTTTGAATCCCTTAACTTTTCCATTTTATTAACTTTCTTTTTGACATACCTCTTTTTGGATTTTCTTTTCTTTTGCCTTTCCTTTTCTTCATTTTGGACCTTTTATAACTTTGACATTCCTCTTCTCTCCCCCAAACTTATGCTTCTGCCAATTATGTTTGTTAAGGAAAGATCGGGTGCAAAGAGAGGGTCATTATAGAACAGATAAAGGTTTGTATCGTGGTTATTAAAAGAAAAAGGGCTTCGACTTAATGCGGTTGACTAGGGATATCATATTTTGTAGGCTATGGATGCTTTCAAGTTTCGAATTGGATCAAGGAGAGCCTATAATTATTTCTCAAGTAAATCTACACTTAGGAGTTCGCCTAGACAAACATTAAGTGCAAGTTCTACATATATTGGTATGGGACTTTGACTTGCAATTCGATATCTCACCTCACAAGCTGTTGGATTGTTAAGAAGGGAGAGTCGAGGACCCACAACAACCCTAGCTAAGATTGAGCGTCACAAAAGGCTCCTAGAAGCTACTAGATGATTGTTTAGTCAACACAAGAGTCTAAAGGTCACAACTAGAACTATTCTTTGCAAATAAACTTGTTTCTATCTATAAGGTCGAAGGTAAATGTGTTAGGCCCAAGTTAAGCTTGCCTGAGACACTTTTATTCATTACTACTATTTACACAAAAATATAAAGAAAACAAACTAAATCCCTTAAGAAGATTGTCAGCCCATCCATCATCGGGAAAAGCCACCCGGTTCACAAAACATCCACCTTTGGAAAGAACCGTGGCATTAGAAAAATCATCGGCATATTGTTAACATAAAATGTAAAAAGAAGCTAACAACTTAACAAGAAGCTATAAAGTGAAATAAGAAGCTACGAAGTAAATTACGGAAATGAACTGAATATATAAAAAATTGAAGTGAAGCAAATATTTACACAAATGAAAATGAATATATACATCAAATGGTAAAAACATATACATACCAAATGTGAAAGTAATGAATATATACATTCCAAAAGTAAAATAAAGAGAGGTAATGATAAAGAAAAATGGCGTCTTAGTTATTACATACCAAAGCTCTCCAAATATCACCAAATCAAAATAGACCACCCCCCCCCCCAAATAA